>KB853160.1:93815-106624 GCA_000372705.1 Cerataphis brasiliensis yeast-like symbiont
GAATACGCAACTAGTCCGCATGGGCAACGCGCCGGAAACTCGAGCCGCTGCTTTGTTCGCTTGCGGACAATAGACCCGGCCCTGTCGTGCTGCCCTCGACATCCTACCTCGTACCGGTTGGGTGCAGGCGAGCGCCGCCTCCCCTTGCGCTTCCCGCTAGCACATCGTACGCTCTGATCAACCTCTCTGCATCTGCGTCCCGGCCACGCAGCTCAAGCTTAGCCCCTTAACCCCCCAGATTGCCGGATACACGGGCTGGGCAGCCGCCGACTCCCGGCAGCGCAGCGCAGGCTGCTTGGGGCCGGCATTGGTTGATTCGACTTTTTTGCTTCCCTCCGACCATCCATGATTTCCAGGCTTCGGAGCCCAAGCGTCGAGGCATGTGAAGCCTCAAAGAACAGACCCCCCCCAGCGGCACTAAAGTCATGGTCCATCGCTGGCGTGTCGTTGAATGCGGCTGTGGAGAACCATGTCTACGCCAACCGATGCCGGGATTTTCTCGCCCCATTTTCTACCAGTCCGTATTCTGTATCCACACGTTCTCCGAAAGTTTAATGAGTCCTAGCTTGTGTAGCCATCAAGCTGCATGTAACCTCGAATCTAGCAAGTCTAACTCAACTAGCGGATGCTTGTAGGCCTGGCCTGTCCGCAGATCCCCTTCCAACCCGTTTATGGCCGTACAAACTACCCACCTTCACCGGCTTCTGGGAATCCCATTCAACTAGGGATCATGCAAGCCGGCGGGCATAATTAGAGCAACTGACTAGCCCATCGCTCATCGACTGTAGCTTAAATGGCTTGAATGAAACACCGGATTGCAACTCACCCTGTCTTCGGCGGTTGGCCTGCCTCAACACCTATGGCTAGCCCTCCGGCTTCATTCCCACCGGCTAGAAAATTGTGTTCTGGACAGCCTGTATTCTATGGCCTAAGTTGCGACTATTGAATTCGACTCCCAGTCCTGAAGCACAATCTCGAAATCAGCATTCGCATCGTCCCAGCATAACCTGTATCCTATTCATGACTGTCAAACCAAGATTGACATGATGACTCAGGATTGCTAACGCTGCTCGCCTAGTTCCGATCCGGCGCTTTAGCAGCCGACGGCGATAGCTGGCCCGGTGCAGTCTTGCGCTTGCGCCGCCAAATCCTCCTCTCTCTTCGGTATGTCTAAACAGCGGAGATCTGGTGTAGACTTGACTTGTGTATAGAGACGTTCGATATTTTTGGCTAGACACGCTGAAACCTTGTGCCAAAGTTAATCCTCATCATCTTGTCTTGGTGCGTTGTTCGTTTCACCCATGCTTGACCCGAGAAGGAAAAAAAACTTCTGAATAAACAGTTTTCACAGTTTGTGTGGCCCAAAGCGATGGCACATGATGACCAGATTGCAAGTACACATGTGCCAAATTGTGTCTGACTCCTGACATTGCAGCTTTATCTAGTAGTCGGGTGCGATGGATGCATCTTGATGAGAGAGTTATACGCCTTGCTCAACCAAGGCGCGGACCAAGAAGCGGCATTTTCTGGGCTTCGCGGGCGGATCCCGGAACCACAAGCATCTCCGACGTAGGCCAAATGGCTCACCCTCCGCGGTGACAATCCAGTCATATAAATCGAACCTTCATACTGAAGTTGAGTGGTCGGATGACGCAACCATCTGCTGCTGCGCGGGGCTGGTAAAAAAATTCAACTGTTTCGAAAAAATCAATTATCATGCTAGATTTAAATTAATTTTTAGATGAATTATTTGGCTTGATTTGGCTGTAAAAATGGGCTTTGAAGCTGGTATACAAGAGTCACTAAATTTGGTGATGTTTGAAGTGGCCGGAACTTTTGGAAATGCGGAACCGCGTCGGCGCAAGGATAAACTTCGGCCGGACTCGCGTGTCGGCACAAGGGTAGACTCTGGACGGACGCTATGCGTCAGAAGGGTAAAGGGTCAATCGGAGGAACGCGAAGAGCCCGCGGAGGGCCTCGAATCCGGCGGGGCGACGGGCATCATACGATGGAGAGCTTGTTCTCTTCTTCTCCTGTTCTTCTTTGCTCCTCTCTATTCTCCTTTGTTCCGCCCGAGCAGAAGTCTATAGAGACCCCTGCCTCTTCCATACAATAGTAAGAGGGATATAGTTAGATGTTCACACGAAAGTTGTCTCTATAAGTGCATGCACAATTACCCCCTAAGGATACCGCGGACGCACTTGGTGCCTGAGGCACCAGGCGGACGACGGTAAGGGTTAGGTCACGTGGCTCGCACACTCACAGGCGCAGGCGCCGCGTGTTTAAAAAGGGCGCCGCACATCGCGGCCACGGAGGGAATTCCAGTTTCTAGACAGTCAAATCCACATTCACTCTCACAGGCCTCCCCTGCACGCTACGCGCTGTAGGAGAGCAGGCCACGAGGTGACCGGATTGACCTCTTGGATCCTCACCCCTGCCAACAGGAAAGGTAATAGTCAGCCCCCCCACAACCAGCACACCCAATTCCAGCAACATTCACAACACCACAAGAACAACTTGGAGCGTACTTTTGTAATCATCACGACCTTCAAGGATAAACATGTCTTACATTTCCTGGTTGCTAGAGCTGCCATGAACTACATACACTCTCAAAATCTGCATCTTTAGTAGCTGCTGACACAGAAATTGGATCAAGAGCGGAGACAAGCTGCTTCTTGGTCTCACTGATCTGGTCAATTTGCACAAATCGCCCATTTGGATCTTGCAGTATTTTCCTCCTTTTATGTGGTTGCAGGCGCTTGACTTGATGTTCCAACTGCTGTATGCGCAGTTGGCTCGCCACAAGGGGGTGGGACTGACTTACTGTAGTTATCGATCCACAGTGGAGGACGACGGGAAATAGCGGGGTCAGCTCACCGCAAGCGCAAAAATAATTATCCGTCAGGGCACATTTACGTCGTGTCTACTCACGTGAGCTCGTCTCGCTCCCACAACCGGTGAAACGAAAACCAAAAATCGTGACGGCTCTGTTCTCGGCTGTTCAGCCTCCCAAACCTCGTTTCCAGCGCGCTTCTTGTTCCGCCGCCCTCTATCCATCATGGGCAAAGTTCATGGATCTCTTGCCCGTGCCGGTACGTTACAACATGTCAATTCTTCGGACACATACTCGATACTCATTTGACCTCCAGGCAAGGTCAAGTCGCAGACTCCAAAGGTACGATATGCTGTCACTCTTAATGAATCACAAGACGACTGAACGCTATGCCATCATTCAGGTCGAACCACAGGAAAAGCCCAAGGTTCCCAAGGGCCGCGCTCTCAAGCGATTGAAGTATACTCGCCGTTTTGTCAATGTCACTCTAACGGGTGGCAAGCGCAAGGTAAGCGCAAGATCTGGCGGATACAGTTAATACAAAAGTTTCTAATGCTGATGAAATGACTAGATGAACCCCAATCCTGGTACCTAAGTACTTAACGAGGGAGAAGAGAGGCCTCGTGAGGATTGGCTCGTGAAGACTACGTTAAAGACCTCATTGGTATGCTCAAAAGAATCGACGTCGTGGTATATATACCCAGTCGGACTGGCTTGAGAGTCGAGTATTCTCCAAAGACGGAAAGGGTGCATCAAGGCTCCGTGACTTCACACGGCGTCTGGTGCCATACGTCAATATAAGCAGCATACACTCCTCATTCAATGCTTTATCTACTTCACGCACAGCAACTGTACCGTAGTACTATGGGCTATGAACGTAGCGTTCTATGAAAAAGACGTGAAAGCTCCGCTTAACATTTATTTTACTTGAATGATTCGATTCTTTCTAAATTTTTGCGCAATCCGCCCTGAGGCATGGCATCACGACTAGGACAAGGTTCACGTCAGAGATCACGTGATAATCGAACTTGCTGCAAGATTGTGGCTCGTAGCGAACTTGCGCGAGACTTTTTCCACCCATCACTCCACTCCGCACTCGAATTTGAGCATGGCCAAGTCACCTATAGCAGACACGGCTATGGACGTTGATAAGCCGGAGCCGGAGCCATCGCTCGATGAGTCGGAGATGCAGACCCGTTCAAAAACAACAGCAGTGCGGTCCATCGAAGGCTGGATTATTATTGTGACGAACGTCCACGAAGAGGCCGATGAGGAGGTCATACAGGATAAATTTGGCGAATATGGCGATTTGAAGAATTTACACCTCAATCTTGATCGTCGAAGCGGCTACTTCAAGGTGAGAGAGCAAGCACAAAAGCTCACAGGTGGCACTCGGCGCTGCCGCACGCCGGTGCTATTTGGTTTCGCGTACTGACTGCTGCCTCGGTAGGGATATGCTCTCATTGAATACACAACTATCGAGGAAGCTAGAGCGGCTATTGATGGTGCCCACAATACAAAACTTCTCGATCAGACGATCCAGGTGGACTTCGCCTTTGTGAGGCCTCCTCCTGGCAAAGGCGGTACTCGAGGGGGCCGAATAGGGAACAACAAACGAGGGCGGAGCCGCAGCAAAAGTCCTGAGGTAAAGAGTGGCACAACTTGATGGACTGTTGGGCTTGACATGCACGGAAGAAGATGACGCAGGAGGCACCTGGGAGCCGATGTGTCGAACCTCCTAAGGGTTTCTGCCACGTCGGCGCGTGCAACAGTTGATACCGAGTTGAGTAGCTCAGCTTGCTGCCCGCCCTTGCTTGTGTGCTAACTCTAAAAAATAGTGGAAAAGACCAAGGAAATCCAATACCGCAGAATCATTAGCGACTGGATGAAAGCATCCTTGGAGTCGAGAAAGGGGCCGTAAGTGAGAAATGAACAAGAGGCATGGATGCATATCGAATGAATGTGTCAATCAGATCACGTTATTGCGCTTGAACCAGCCCCCTTAAAGAAATGCTGTCCACCTTGCCGACTGACGACCAGGCATCACGACCACTGGCCCTTCTACGCGCCGCTTCCTAGATCCTTCTCGCTGTCATGAGCCTTACGCAAGCTGTGGAAAAATTAGGCCATATTCTGCTATGGACTGCAACAACAATCTAGAAGAAGAGAAAGAGAGAAGGTAAGAAAGAATAGTCTAGCAGGACTGGCGTTGATTTCTACGCATGCGCCCTCCGTCACGTGATTTTAGTGAATTCAAAGGCGCGTGAGGATCTCTCGGGGAAGGGTGGATAATAATGGCATATCCGGCCTGCCAAGGAGGAAATAAAGGCGATCAGAACAGGCCGGGCAGCTTCGCTTGCGACGAGATAAGACAGCGCAGGTCACCAACGTAATTCCCTTTTGAATCTACTCATCCACTTCACTTAATGAGCCTCCCTGCAAGGTACGCGCCGTAGTGAGTAGGCTAAGAAATAATCGAGTAGAACAGTTGTTAGCATACTCACACAAGGCACAGTGGGATTTCTGCAGGTCTCGTGACGGTGCTGCAGCGGTCGACAGTGCGCGGCCGTCACCCTCGCAAGACGCGACATCCACCCAGCTTTCTACCGGCTACATGTCTGTCCTCTATCAAATTGTTGAGCCAGGGCATGCTTTGCAGTCGGCGGGCACGGATCCTGATGGGGGCGCCTGTTATGAGGCTCGGCGGTAAGGATACCCTCGAGGAAAAAAAATTGACATCTAGATGTGAAACGCACAGTACGAACATACATCTGTCTGTGATCATCACGAGGGTGATAATTATGCTGGAGCCAACGGATCAATATCGGACCGGACAGGAACCCGCCTCAGGATCAAGGAGTCTTTGCTTGTTCGTTGGAGTAATTAACTACGGCCGTGGGGGGGATATTGTCAATTGCGGTCAGGTTAAGTACTGCAGATGCACAAACCGCCTCCTTTAAAACTCCCGCCCCCATGTCGCCGCCGCTCAACTCATGGGAGTTGCTTCTGAGGCTAGCAAGATGAGACGGTCGCCAGAGCACCGACAAGGCCGAGGCTGCCTGGATCGGAGTGGAACCAGATTCTCTCAACGCTGTGTTCTGGGGAATGCTAGAAGCAACGCCGTCATGCTCAAGAAGACTTGGCCGTCTTGGCAATTGCTCGGCGGCACGGCGGCAGACTCGGGTTTCCAATTACCTTCAGAGGACGGTAGAGGCTAAGAGTTGACTCATCCGCGACGCGCGCTGACATGCATATCGGTCTGGTCTCTCCCGAAACGCCGTTTCGGCTCGTGTCCAAGTGCGACATCGGCTGATCGGTGATCGGGCAACTGCGAACTCCGAGCCCGAGGGCGGCGACTAGCGCACACCGGACGAGAGCGGGTCTCCGGAGCCGAGTCTCAGCCGGCCCGGATCAGGGACCATTTGTCGGTCGAGACGCAGTCATGAGGTCGATAGGCCTGGGCTGCCGTTGCCGTGCCTCGCACCCGACATAAGTGTGAGATTCGGGCTCGTGGCCTGGCAGTACGCCGTGTCTCAGTTGAGCCATAGATTATTTGAGGAATCAGCTTGTGGATAATCATGGCCGCGTCTGAGCCCAGCTCGGACCAGTGTCTGCCTTGCCAGAAGCGCGGCTTAGATGCTCAAGCGATTCGCATCCAGGGTTATGCCACGTGTCTATCTATCCTATGTTCAGCGACTGGCCTACACCTGCCTATATGTATGCTCCTGCTCTCCTTTGCTCCAAGCTTCGAGCAGCACATCTTATTGATGACGCGGCCGTCGCCCATCTCAATGCACACGCTCACACCTACGGCCATAAATCAGTATCTATACTCGTGCACGACATCATGCCATCTCCGACATCCGTCACGGCAACGAAGCCACTCTTGTTCTTCACCTGCTTCCCCGGGGAGGGCCACCTGAACCCCTTACTTACTATCGCCGCGTCTATGGTGCGGCGCGGCTACGACGTTGCGTTCCTCAGCTCGACAAATTACGCAGGCAAGATCCGGGATGCCGGAGCCGAATTCTTTGACATGGCCTGGGAAATGGCCCACCGTAGCCCCGAGTTCTTGATGGTTCTACAGAGCATGACTTCTGACCTCGAGCGCCTGAGCACCCAGCTGGTTCACGTTTTCTACAAGGGCCTAGCGGAACGCGCGCAGGCCGTGGCCGATACGCTTGCGTGCCTGCGGGCGCGGGATCCGCACCGCCAGATCGTATGCATCGAGGACATCTTCAACATGGGCATTATGCCGTTCCGCTACGGGCGACCGCTACCGCGGGGCTTTGACCTGCCTCTGCGCACCATCGGGGTTAGCCCGGCGCCGCTGATGATACAGAGTCGGGACACGGCCCCCTTTATGCTGGGGTTGCCGGCAGATTCGACCAATTCAGGCCGACAGAGGAACGAGGCGCTGAACCAGTTGGTAAACGAAGGCCCCATGAAGCCCTTGACGGAGGCTTGGAAGGAGGCGCTGCGGGCGTGCGACTGTACCATCGAGCCATCGGGATATGTCGTCAATGCGTGGTATGCCGTCAACGACGTGACCGTCATACTGTGCTCGCCCAGCCTAGAGTATCCCCGGTCGGATCTGCCGTCGTCGGTGCGCTTCGCTGGCTGTCTGCCACGCAGAGAGACCAAAGGCGGCTTCGAGCCTCCGACCTGGTGGCCCGAAGTGGTGGACAATGGCAGAGGATCGACAAACGGTAGCGGACTCAACAAGACTATTGTTTTCGTCTCGCAAGGCACGGTCAACCAGGACTGGCACGAGCTCCTCCTTCCGACCCTCGAGGCTTTCGTCGACCGCGAGGACACCTTGGTCATAGCCGCCTTGGGCTACCGAGGAGCCAAGCTGGAGGATGGTATATCGGTGCCGGCCAACGCACGAGTCATCGACTACATACCTTACGACGTGGTGTTGCCGCACGCACACGTCTTTGTGTCCAACGCAGGGTACGGCGCCTTCTGCCATGCCGTCATGAACGGGGTGCCCTCCGTATTTGCAGGGCGCTCCGAGGACAAGCTCGAGGTCAGCATGCGGGCCGAAAAGGCGGGCTTCGCCTGCAACCTCAGGACGCAGAAGCCAACGGTAGAGCAGCTTCGCAGCGGCGTGGCCGAGGTGCTCGGCGACGAAAAGTATCGGAAAAGGGTCCTGGAGCTGCAGAAGGAGAACGAGGCGATGGATTGTTTGTCCCGGATCGAGAAGGAAATTGAATTGTTGACCGGCCTTTGAACAATCCTCGCCGAGACGAAGGGCAAAGGCAAGTCGTCAACGGCGTCGCGCTTGGAGGTGTCCGAGGCTGAGGAGTGGTTGCGGGCGCAGAAGATGGGGAGGGGAAGCTCGCGGCAAGGCTTACCGGTGAAGATGATGTTGGCGCGAGGTCCAGAGGCACGTGTCGAGCAAGACTGTCCGCACATACGAGAGTACGAAATTCGAAGCCATGGCCAAAGCCGTTTCTGATCGACTGCCCTCGTCTCCATATCAGCGAGTCCTCGCAGCAAGACCTGGGAGAGGGTCCCTTTGCCTCAAAGGACCTTGATTATATAGTCCGCGAAACTTCAACCTCCGTCCTCTTCCATACGCCCGGCTTAGGCGCGTCAATCCTGTACATGGAATAGCCATGGTCTCGCGTATCCACCCAAGCGGCGTGGTCACCGGGGCCGTCCTTCCTTCCACTCTCCAGTCTGTCCTTGAGGCGCGAGTTGCTGCCATTAAAGAGCGGCAAGCCCGAGCGGTTCGAGCCGGTCAGACGTGACGTTATCCACGAGCGTACCGGCCTCTGCACCGACTTGAAAAGGGCGGCTGTGGTCGGCATGCAGCAGATCATGACGCCGGCCGTTACCTCGGCCATGCTATACAGCAGAAGGTGGGGAGACGACGCAGTCAGCAGGTAATGCAAGCTCGGCCTGAACGGCGCGCAGTTCAGGGCATACGTACGTTGTTACCCACAGCGGCACAACGAGCCAGGTGTTGTCGTTTCCGGCCACCCAGTACTGCGCTCTGAAGACGAGGCTGATGATGCTCGACGCACAGGCGCTGTGGGACAGCGCAGGTCAGGAAAGGGTGCTTGCCACACGAGAGCTTTGGCCGGGACGCCTCACCAGAAACCGACCATGAACATGGACAGCAGGGCGAGCTTGCGGGCCAGAGGCATCTGGAGCCCCCAGATGGCCGGAAGCGGCAGGACTAGGAGGAAAAAGTCGACGAGGAGGCTGCCGACGCCCTGAAGCATGACGAGGATGCGCGTGCGGTCACAGGAGCTGGAGACGAGAGCGGTGAGGAAATCGAACTGCGACGTGCCGGTTCGCGGCGCACACATGGCGCCAAAAGCGATGGAAAAGGAGACGTGGAAGGCGGCGATGAGGCCGATGCCGATGTAGCAGGCGATGCGCATCCACTTGAGGACGCGGAAGACTTGCAAGTAAAGCATCAGGACGGACACCTTGACCAGACAGAGGGCTAAGGGTAGGAGGATCTCGACGAGGAGGGTGATCTGCCACCCGCATCAGCTTCGCCACGAACCCCATGGCTGCTCGGCAGAAGCTCGAGGAAGCGAAGCTTACCACGAGCTGCGGTTTGGTGAAGGCCCCGAGACGCACGTCCCAGGAATGTTTCCCAAACGCACTCCCGACACAGCCTATGCCCAGCAGAAAGTCAGCGAGGGAGGTGGGTAAACACAGCTGTCGGGATGGAAAAGGGGGCCCCCGTATACATGCTATCGTCATGGCGATGAAGGTGAAGCAAAGCAACTGGAAGGGATCAGCAAAAGCCGAGCCCGAGAGGTTATGGCCGGTCGGCCGTCGACGACGTACTAGACCTGTGAGGAACAAGACTGGATGGCGCGGGCCTTGTCAGCTGTGCGCACGCATTTCGAAGCGGCCGCGGCACGGGACTCACTTTCGTCGGTCCTGACGGTGCGTGGACCGAGATGTGCCTTGGACGCGAGCCTCATGGCGGCGAAGACGACCATGAGCGGCACGCACACACCGGCGGTGATGTACATTTGGTAGGCATTGGACTCTGGGTTGGTGAAGTTGGGCGTCACTCCCGGAGGCGGAGGTTGGATGGGATAGTCCAGGTACTGGGACAGCCTTTGAATGTCCATGGCTGGCCGCGGCGAGCAAGAGAAGGCGAGGTCGACGAGGGCGAGGGCGAGGAAGCCGTCGAGGACAAAGTGAAAGAGTGGTTGACGGGCCACCAAGGGAGAGGTCGTGGGTTTCCTGTCGCAGGACCGAGAGCGATGAAGCAAAGCCGTCGAGGATCAAGCAAGGGATGCTTTCTTCAACGACGTGCCCTGGACGCGCCCTGTGCGGACACACTCCAAACCCGGGCCAGGCGAAGGGCGCCGGCAGTGGTCTTGGAAGCTACAAGGCGGCCCGTGGCGGCTCGACATAGCCATGGAACGAGGCCCGACAGCAGCGTCTGACATGCATCTGCTGCGACCAGTCACACAAGGCCAAAAGAAGGGGGAGGGTGTGTGACCGGTCACGGCCTCCGTGCTGCAACGGGCAGGTGTTATGACAGGCCCCATCTCACCACACATGGCGGACACGCCGTAGTGGCGGACGGGCAGGCTTAGACGGCTGGGCTCGAGTCTCACGGGAGGCGGATCTCGGCCTGGCGCTGACGCCGACGCCAGCAGACGCTCCCGCGGGTCATCTAAGTGACGTCGGCCATGGGCACCATCCAGCGGGGGCCGGAAACGACGATGGGGGGCCGAAGAGCATACACCCACCACCGCGCCGGCGGAGGATGAGCACATGGGGGAAAGTCGAGGCCAAGGACGCCGGCAAGGCAGAGGAAGCGCAGCGGTTTGGAGGGTGAGCTGATGCCGCCCGGCCGGCATCAAAAGGCGGCGCGAGGGTCGAGGCCGAGCGGATGAGGGCCATGAAGCTCGGTGACCTGACCTCGAGCCACGACTCCAGCATGGCGTTGGCGGCGATGCTCGCCCCTCTTGAGCAAATGGCTCTGGCATATTCGCTCTTCCTCGTGTGCCTCGTTGCCCAGCTCGGCTTCTGGGCCGGCTTCGCCTGGCGGCTGCGGTCGAGCATGGCGTTAGTGCCGGGGCCGCGTCTGGCGCGCTGGTCGCGGTTGTGGATCGCCAAGGCGCTGGCCTCGGGGCGGTCGCACGAGATATGGAGCGAGGTGAACGCAAAGTACGGTGGGTGGCTCTCCGTCGGCCGGCCCGCGTGGTGGTGACTGACGACCGCGGCCGCGGCATACCCATGGCCGGCGAGGCAGGCCCGGTTGCCTGCATCGGCCCCAACCACGTCGTGACCGACGACCCGGACATGATGCGGCGCATCCTGACGGTGCGATCGGGCTATGTGCGCGGGCCGTGGTTCGACTCGGTGCGCATCGACCCGCACATACCCAACATCGTGTCGGAGCGCGACGTCAAGAGCCACGGCCAGATCCGCGCCAAGCTGGCGCCCAGCGTAAGAGCTCTCGCCCGGGCTGGCGTCGTGGGCAACGGGGCGTATCGCTGACGCGGGTCTGGCGCAGTTCACCGGCAGCTCCGTGGCAGCCATGGAGCCCGTCATAGACCAGCTGCTGCTCGACTGGCTCGACTCTCTCCGGCGGCGGTTCGCCGGACGCGGCTTGGCCGTGTGCGACATCGGCCAGAAGATCCAATTTCTGACGGTCGACATCATCACCAAGATCTGCTTGGGCGACGAGATCGGGTGCGTGCGGCACGACTGCGACATGCACGGCATCCTGGAGACGGTCGAGACGGGGAACCAGACGTGCCAGTACCTGTCCGTCTTCCTCGAGCTCAACACGCTGTGCTTCCAGCTGTCGCGAATCCCGGCTCTTAGGAGATGGCTCTTCCCCAAGCCGACCGATTCGAGGGGCGTTGGGCGACTGATGGGGGTGAGGCGCGCGC
The DNA here is from genome assembly GCA_000372705.1 of Cerataphis brasiliensis yeast-like symbiont. Lineage (NCBI taxonomy): Eukaryota > Fungi > Ascomycota > Cerataphis brasiliensis yeast-like symbiont. The sequence continues at coordinate 105,540 of KB853160.1, forward strand.
TGCCGCCGGCCGGCACCGGCATCACGACACATAGGCTAACTCGGCATCATCGACAGATTGTCCACGACGTGGTGGAGCGACGCGCCCGCGAGCAAGAGGACGGAACAGGAGGCGAAAGGAGAGGAGGGCCCAAGACCAACGACGTCGTTGGCTCTCTCCTCAGGCGCGGAATGTCGAAGCGGCAGATCGACTCGGAACTCATCATTGCCCTGTAAGCTCTGCCTGCCTGCCTGCTGGTCTGCTTGCCTGTCTTGCCCCGGGCCATACCAGTGTCCAAGGTGCCATCCATTGACCTCGACGATGTCGTGTTGGCCAGCGTGGCCGGCTCCGACACGACGGCGACCTCGGTGCAGAGTTCGCTGCTGCACATCGTGACGAACCCGCGCGTCTACGCCACGCTGCAGGCCGAGATCCGCCACGCCGTGGCCCGCGGGCAGGTCTCGCAGCCCATCCAGGACGCCGAGGCCAAGCAGCTCGTGTACCTGCAGGCCTGCGTGCTCGAGGGCTTGCGCAAGTTCCCGCCCCTGAGCCAGCTGCGCGAGCGCGTGGTGCCTCGCGGCGGCGACACGCTGGGCGCCTTCCGCCTCCCGGCCGGCACCTTTGTCGGCCTCAACGCCTGGGGCGCGCAGCTCAACAAGGCCGTGTACGGGGAGGATGCCGAACAGTATCATCCGGAACGTTGGCTGACCGACGACGCCGCCACGCTCAAGGCCATGCACCAGACGCACTCGCTGATCTTCGGCCACGGCTCGACAAAGTGCCTGGGGTCGTCGATGGCCATGATGGAGATCACCAAGGTCATTTTCGAGGTATGTCCGGACCCGATACGGTTTGCGCCGCACTGATTGGTCTTGTTCTGGCCGCACAGCTTCTCCGCAATTTCGACATCACCATAGCCAACCCACACAAGCCGTGGCTCAGCCGGTGCTACGGCATCTTCTTCCAGAAGGACTTTCGTGTCCGCCTCCGCCTGGTGGACCGGAGCCAGCCGCCGGCGTACGAGCAGGCCGTTGCCTGCGGCCAGCTGTAAGCGGCCGGATATCAAGCGCTAGTTGTCCAAGGGGGAAAGGGGAGAGGGGAAGGGG
>KB853163.1:7493-29687 GCA_000372705.1 Cerataphis brasiliensis yeast-like symbiont
AACGCGTACAGTCGGGCCAGAATGGCGGTCTTTTCTGTCGCATGTCGAGCCCCAGTTGCCTGTATCTTGGTGGTCACGATGACGAGTGTTAATACGCTCGCTGTCTCTTTTTCTGCCTCTCTGGAAAAGACATCGGAACGAGATTTCCTCGGCTGCGAAAAAGTACCAAGTACAACAAAGAGGATGAAGAGGAGGGGAAGGAGGGGGGGAGGAGCGATCCTCCTGTCCCCGGACTCTGCATAACTACAGCCTTTTTTTCATCAACTAGTTAACTACCTTAGTTAAGCTTTAAGTTGAATGTTTTCTTCCCTATTATCAAGCCTGGAAGCCTGAAATGGCCAGCTTGCAAGTCCGCCTACCTCGCCATAGCTCCAATGGTCAAAAATGAAGCCGAAGATAAAGGCTTCCAGGGCAGTCGGAACAGTTGCGATACATCGTCCCAAGTACGGGATCCTTCTTGCGTCAATGCATGGCTAAGATAGCCTGTCAAGGCTAGATGGGAATTGGGGCCTCAAACCCGTCTTGATGTGTTTGCCGTACTAGGGACGCCGAGTTATTAGTTCGGCTCCTCGAGTAGTTTCAAGTTGTTCTCGTGTGGCCGTCATGTCGTAGGATTCCATCAGCATCGATCTTGCAACGTTAGGTTTGCATATCTGCGCCGATGACCGTATTGCCTCCTTTCACTGGACCAGTCAGGGTCACGAATTCTATGCATATCTGGTGAATATATGGCAACTTGAGGTCGAGGTGACCAGGTGAAGCCTTCGTCTTGTCAATGCATCACAAGCAGGCGGCCCTCGATCCGGCTCCACTTGTGCGCTCACTCGCTCGCCATGCCCCCTCCCCCCCCTCCTCTGTCTCCCTGGATTTTCGTCTTCACATTCCCTCCCATCCTACACACCACTCCGAGGCACTCTGGCCGTCTATAACTAGGGGCGGCCCATTGAGGCGATGGGGTAACGGAAACTTACCGTTGGCACCAAACTAAGATCGCGGGGGCGAGCTAATGGAGTTCCACGTATGTGCCTTGCTCATTGTGCGCTTGCGGAGGTTGAACATGATGTCCTTTTCCATCTTGTCGATGTTCTTCTCCAGGTAGGCGTCCTCCTTTGCATACTGCGCCTCTCGCCGACGGTCAAACCACCACCAGAGACCCACGATGGCAGCAGTCATGGGGAGGGTGACGGCAAAGTATATCCACAGTTGGGGCGCGACGTTGGCCGAGACGCCTGTGTGTTTGTCAGAAAGCCCCGGCTCGAAAGATGGACGGATCGTTTATGGCGAGAGAGTGGAAGAGGGAGGGAGAAGCAAAGTTAGCGCAAGAGGGTGAGTTACCGGCTTGGAAGTTGAAAAAAGTCATGCTAAAGACGGAGGCAAGGTAGGTTCCCGGAAGAAAGAGGACTCCCATGAGAGAAATGGTTTTCATGGCGGTACTGTCACGCTTGCTAGCGTGTGCGATTCGCCTTTGCTCCCCAGCAATCTCGAGATTTAGCCTGGCCTCCCTCTGGGACATGATATTGTATAGCTAGGACAGGCGTCAGTATAGCAGCAGTGGTCGGACGATGCCGGTAAGAGATCCAGGTAAGCGTACCGCCTCGCGTTGTACCTTGAGACGCGCGAGCGTTGTATGAACATAATTTTCGAGTCCCTTGAGCTTGACGCGGTAGAACTGTAGCCTGGCCAGCATGCTCCTGTGTAGTCTATCAATCTCTTTGCGGTGCTGTGACTCGGTATCCTGACCCAAGAAGGACAGCCACATGGCATGGAAGCTCTTCATGGACCTTTGCATCTCCTCGACAAGGGCATAGTAGGCCTGCGGTCGCTTCCACATGACGTGGCCGTGACACTCGACCAAGTCCCTGTTGAGGCCGTCGACGTCTAGAAGACCGTCAGGAACGTACTGCTCACGCCGCTCGACCTCGTCGCGTAGGCTGACAGCGTTTTCGAGGCGGCGGAGCCAGTCACGCGCATCACGTTGCTTCTGGTCATTAGCAGGCGAGAGGTCGTAGGAAAGGATAATGATGGGCAGCAGCATCGGATGGCCGACTTGACGAACACAGGCACGCAGGTGTTGAAGAGCTGCGACGTCCGAGCTAGGTGTGCCCTTGACGTATCCGGTGGTGATACCGGACCGGAAAGAGTGTGAAAGCACCATTTCCCAGCCGCGCGTCATGCCCTTCTTACGCACATCGGACTTTCGGTGGATAATTTCTGCGCACGGGCGGGGTGTGAGTCGTGTCGGTCGAAAGAGAGTACGGGGTGATGGCTCACGCAGATGGGGATCATCGTCGTCCTGGTCATAGGCGCACCAGAAGAAGGGACCGACGACCGAGGTTGTCTCGATGGCACGGAACGGCAGCTTCAGGGCCCTCACCATGTTCTCGTAGGCGTCTTTTGGCAAGGAGATGACCTTGGGCGCGAACGTATCCCGGTCCTTGACGTTCTTCTGTACGCTGCGGAACGTCAGCCGGCCGGGAGCTCAGCCCTCGGGGGCGACAGGCGCCACTTGCACGAGGCGGATGCCGCTCAGCAGCTCGGTGCCATGGCGCAGCTTGGCGGGCAGCGCAAAGGCTCCCTTGTGGCCAGTCAGCGAGCAAGCGGGCCGGAAACGTCAGGTCGTCTCACCCGGCGATGCAGGAAGTTGTCGAATTCATCGCCCGTCAGGGCATGTTCCTCGCACACGTCGTACAAGGGGTCCTGTGCCCGGCATCAGCCGGTGGGCCGGGCGGTAGGCCGTCAAAGCGGGCGGCGAAGGGGGCGCGGCTCACCGAGTAATTGAAGGCCTCAAGATAGCTGGTGGCTTCGTCTACAACGCGGCACTCGGCTACAAAAGCACGGGAACATGTAGTCGTCCATCGTGGCCCGGCGGAAGCGCCCTCGCTCGGCTTCGAGGCCCTCGCGCTCGGAAGGCAGCACGGCAACGGTACCGGTCCGAGGACGGGATGGAAGGCGGGCGAAGGCGGGCGAGGGCGGGCGAGGAGAGGAGGCACGGCCGAGATGATAGGGGAGCCTCCTGATCAGTGCTCGAGGGCCCTCGGATGTTGGAAACGGGAAGGGGGGAAGGGCAATGAGGAAGAGGTGGGAAGAAGCGAGGTGGAAACAGGTGAAGCCTGACCAGAGCAGAAGCCAGAGCAGAAGCGCGCCGTTGTTGATTGAATTAATTAACGGGCCGAGCCTAGCTATCTAGATAATGCCTGCACGGGTTGCTCGTCCGCCTCTGTGTCTTCGTATTATTCATACACTCGACCCCGATGTTTTGGTTAGCTAGCACCGAGACCGACGTGGGGCTCGAACCTGCCGAGGTTCACGAATCCGCACATAATTAAGTAATCGGTACTATTGTAGCTCAGCTGCCTTCGTGAGGCGTCTCCTCGATGCCAGCTGATACGAGAGAGCCGGTCCCGCCACGCCGCTTGCTGACCGCCTGAGCTCCGATCCCAGTGAATCTGCTTCCTAGGATCGTGCGTTGTGAGCGTTCTATTATTGTTACACAGACGCAGATCCCGGGCTCGGCGCCAGTCGACCCAGCTATAAAACCCCTTGCGCTCCGGGGCTTTCCTCTTCTCCATGCTCGGTCAGTCGCCCAGCCGCTGACGCCCGCTGATAGCTACACGACTTGCTTGCATCCGCCGGGCGCAGACGGCGCCATGCCCAGTCCACCAACCGCAGAACGGAATGTACAGGGTGCTTGCGTTAAAAGAGACTAGAGAACTGTGCTTGCTAGAGTTCGGTCGGTCGCCTTGCCCGCCTGCCTGGCCCGCAAACTCGCCTTGCCTACCCCTCCTTGCCCAAATCCATTGTTGCCGCGGTATGAAGCAAAAAAAACCTGGTCGGCGAGCCAGCCTCGTGTCTGTCCGCCAATTTGTCCGCCTCGTTTCTGATCCCTGAAAACCGGCCGCTCTATCGGCCCAAAAAAGAAAACTTCGTCGCCGCATCGTGCATTTTAAAAGTCGGGGAATAGATGCCCGAACCTGTCGAGCCCTCCGTTAGTTGCTGTCGCCTCGCACCTCGCTTCGGTCTCCACTTACTCGTCCGCTTCGCTCGCTCCGCCGTACTTGTCTGGATCCTCGGGATACTTGTCAAACTGGCTGGAGTCGCCCGCTCCGGCCTTGACCGGCGGGGTGTAGGGGGCATCAATGTCTTTGCGCGCTAACCTGTCCCACGTCACCTCTGCGAACCAAGGGTGGTTCTTGATGTCCGCAGGACCTCCGTACAGGTTCCCCAGTCTCTTTGTCAGGTCGGCCGTGATCAAGCCTTGCAGCAGGCTTTGCGCCTCGGCGTTGATGTAGTTTGGGTACTTGACCTTGCCCTTGAGAATGTTCTCGTATATCCTCATCGGCGATCCGCTGTCCCAAAAGGGCGTGTATCCGCAGAGCATTTCATATATTAAGATGCCCAGAGACCACCTGCCGAGTTGTTAGCCGCCAGTGCACCACTCGGTCTTCTCGCTCCTTCTATGCTACTGCCGAAGTCTTGTTCCACGTACCAGTCGACGGATTTGTTGTATCCTTTGTTTGAAACGACTTCCGGCGCCAGATAGTCGGGCGTGCCGCAGAGAGTCCATGTCTTGTCCGGAACACGCTTGGCGAAGCCGAAGTCGGTAATCTTAAGGTGTCCTTGCCGATCCAGTAACAGGTTCTCGGGTTTTAGGTCGCGGTAGATGATGTTCTTAGAATGCAAATACTCGAGCGCCAGCGTCGTCTCGGCAGCGTAGAACTTAGCAACCGGGTTCGGGAATCGCTGCTCGCACAACAAGATTTAGCAGCCCGTTCAGGCTGAAGCGGACGCCCGCGTCAGTCCCAGAGTGCCACTTACCCCGGACTTTCGCAGCAGTGAGAAGAGTTCGCCGCCCTCTACAAAGTCCATGACCATGAAGAGGTTCTTCCAGTCTTGGAAAGTGCCCCAGAGCGTAATGAGGAAGGGATGTTTGACGTCACTGAGCATACGACGCTCATCGTTTGTGTGCTCGACCTGCTTCATTTTGACGACCTGTGTCTTCTTGAGCACCTTGACGGCGTAGTACCGTTGATTATGCTTCGATTGAACCAGGTGCACTCGACCGAAACTACCGGTGCCGAGCGTCCTCTGAATGTCAAAGTCGGCCAGCGTGTATTTTCCTTTGGTGATGCGAGGCGTAGATCCTTGGCTGGACTGGTGGTGGTGCTGCGGCTGGTGGTTTTGTTGCTGCTGGGGCCGGGCTTGTTGTTGATGCTGTTGATGCGGTGGCGGTGCCTGTCCCTGCGTTGGCTGGCCTGACTGCTGGCCTGGCGACATGGGCGGCTGTGGAAAAGCCTGCTGCTGCTGCTGTTGCATGCGCGTCGGATCCGTGCCGGGGCTTGCGCTGGCCACCTTGATGGGCGGGCCAAGCATGGCGGGGTTCGGCGAGGGGGTGCGGTTGTCGGGGCCGTCGTTTTGAGGCTGGTTGATGAGGTCGCTGATACTAGGGAGGCTCTGTGTCACGTACGAGGCGCTCTGCAAGGCGCTGGCCGGGTTCATCATCATCTGTTGCTGGTGGCCGGCGTCGGCTGCCGGACGTGCCTGTGATTGATCTGGCCTGGCTTGGGCTGCGACTGCCTGCGAAGGGGCGGCGGTAGCGAGCGCCTGCTTCGGGGCCTGGGACTGCAGCTGCGCCTGCGACTGTGCTTGTGGCTGCGCTTGATGTGGACTCGACTCGGAGAAGGGCTTGGACGGAGCTGAGGCTGACACAGGACTGGCGGAGTTGGAGCCCAACGTCTGTTGATGGTCAGGGTTGCTGTCCCGCGTCCGCTTCTTCTTGAGGAAGCCGCCGAGCGAAGGCATAAGGGAAGAGGAGACACGGCAGCCGAAGGAGGGCGGAGGAAGAGAAAAGGGAGGGGACGGAAGGATCAACCAAGGCGGATGATGAAGAGAAGCGGCCGAAAATGGAGAGGGAGGCGAGTGCGACGTCGGAGGGAAGAGGGAGCTGCGGCTCAACGTAACTAGCTCGTCGGACGGCGGAGGAAAAAAAGCTTCCGGCTTGGTCGGCTTGGTCGGCTTGGTCGGCTATCGTAGGACGGATTGGTATGCAGCTTTGATCATTGAAGGCCGAGGAGGGCAAGGGGATCGGATGCGGTTCGCGCGCCAAACTGCCGTGGTCTTTTTTCCCCCCAAGCATCCCAGCGGGTGGACGAACGAAAGCAGCCAAGACAGGCCCATGCATATACCGACCTCGCCGTTAATGTCCGCCCAACCATCTCCGCAAGCGCCGCCACAGAGCTACTCGTGAAAGATGAAAGACGCACTGCCGGGGCCAGACTACTCTACCCGCGAGTTCGCTCAACTGCTCTGGTCTGGACCTGTGACCCAGGGGCTGCTGCGAAGACGCGGCGCTATTCGCCGACTACATACATACACCGTCCCCAGGAGGGTTTTGGGGTAGCTGCATCTATCGCCCTCCACGGAAACCAAGGAGACACGCTGCCGGAACCCTCCTTTCCTATGGATGGCGGTGTATGGCCATCTGTCTCGCGGACTTTCAACGGGGCGAGGGGTGGGAGGCGTGTTGAAGGGCTAGAAGAAGCTTTCCTCAGGCCCGGGCTGGGCAGCCGGCATGGGTCTGCACGCCGCGAAGGCAGACCGGCCACATCTCCCCGGGTCTGCCAACTGCACCCGCGATGATGCCTCTTGGTGGCCTTGGACGCGTGCAGCTACAAACGTCGCAGCATAAGGCGCCCTTCTCCCTGTCCCAACGCTCTCTCGTGACGCCCGGGCTTCTCCGCATTTCATCATATTGACGGATATCCAACCAGGTACAGTCTGTGGCGCCTGCGTCGGCTAAGCTACACTACAGCCTTCCGTTCCCCTTGTGCCAATTCCTGCAGCGGCTTTCTTCGCATTAAGCTTTTAGCCACGGCACTTGCTCGCTGGGGTAGCTTTTGACTTTCCGGCTTGTCCTTGTGCTGTGTCCCGGATTTGGGCCGGCGGCGTGCCTTTAGCCGCGAACGAACATCCATATTCATTACATCAGCATCGGTTGCGGGGAACGGATATTAGTTCATGGACCTAGCTTCACGACTCACGCCAAGCGGTCTATGTAGCCTCCTACTCTCTCCTAGTTACTAGTGAACCATCCAGCCTCGCATTTCCAACACAAGTGGTTGCGCCTCTGTCCCGTCCAACTGCCTATGTCTGCTCTCTGTCAAAAAGCCGTGTCCCAATGCGAACATTACGATGGCCAATGTCATCGGCTTGATACAAGCCCTCAAAACCCCTCTATCGGCACCCGAGAGATCATATCGTGCTTAGCATCATTTGGCATGTCTTCAAGGTGTTCAAAATCGATGGCTCTTGCTCTTCGCCCGGTATGCGGTATAGCCCACGTAGCCGCCCCCAACGACGAGGAAGAACATCATGATCTTGGCGAAAAACCAGGTCCAGCTGCCACCCGTTCGCGGCGCCTGGCCCTTGTACTGGCTTTTGTTCTTTGTCGATGCGCCGCTGGGGGCGCTGGGGCTGTTGTACAGATTCTTAGCCGAGATGGAGATGATGTCGTGGTTGTCGCTCAATTCGCCCGTCTCTGCGCTGAACCCGAGATAAGCAACATTAGGGATTGCCGGCGGCTGCGTCATCTCGAAGCAGACCTCCCATTCGTTTTCCACCTTGTATTGCAACTCCAGTTTCAGCTGCTTGTCTTGGATGTACGTCAGGCGAAGTTTCGTCGGCATCGTTGCCTGGCGCAGGCCTCGTGCGGAGCAACCATGCAGCTCCGTGTCCTTGCCATCCATATTCTTGTCGTACGAGCTATGCCCATCGCCAAACATGGCCATGACGTAGGGGAATATGACGCCCGGCCGATTGTTCTTGTACGTGTCGATGAAGATTCCCAAGCCTTCAAACTTGTCTACCGAACCGAAGACGGGTCCTCCTTCTGCGCGCTGCTTGGTAATCCACATGGCAAGCCCATCGCCATATAAGTGATGCTGTCCCGAAATCTTGAACTCAACCTCAACCTCCCAGTTCGTTGCCGTCAACGGCACTCGAGAAAATAGCCAGCCGGCCTGCGACGGCCGATCTGAGGTGAGGCGGATGTAGCTAGGGCGCTGGTCAGTCGCGGGGCATGCCTGGATTCCGCCGGGGGCAAACCGGGGGCAGCCACGCACGAGTCTGTTCGGATGATGGTGTCTCCTCCAAACTCAAACCACCGACTCTGCATATCCGAGTCGAGATAAGGCTGGTTTACGGATGCTGTGTCAGCCGAGAATGCCTATAATCCCCTTTTACGCTCGATCGTCTGTCGACGGACCTGTTGTAGGCTGTGCGTCCTCAGCTGTATCGGTATGTTAATTTGTGATTGATCCCCATTAGTAGAGCCCATCCCACGAACCGTTATACTCTTAAGATCGTGTTGGTCGTCGGCGTGAGCAATCCAGGACAGCGCTGCGACAAGCGCCGCCAACGACGATGGCAGCCTCATGGTGGGCGTGCCTCGATGAAACGGGGCTCTCGACGACTCGACGTGAGCAGGCAGCAAGCGGCGCCCAATCCGACGCCCGCTCTCGTTCAAGTCGTCTATCGACACTCAAAGACGTTGTCGGCTCGAATTGGTAATAAGCAGCCACAAGGCGTTGACAAATCGTTCGGACGCGGGAAATCTTTCAGTCGGCTTCAAGATGACGGCACAAGCTGTCCTCTTTTAAATTCCCACAGGGGTCATTTCTCTAGTCAGTTCCGCAGACGCACCGCCACACGCCTATTGTACCCCAGCGAGTACCCAGCCACAGCAGCCTCGCCTCTCTTGACGGTCATGTTCCTTCTTTTTGAGCAATGCCGGGATCCATCACAATTCGACGCCAAAACTATCTGCCTTACGCCCTGCCATGGATTCCAGCGCAGTGAAAATAGCTGTCATGCAGCAGATCGAAGCTGAAGCCGCCTCGATCAATGCAAAAACTCTCATCCCTGTGTGCCTCCTCCTCACACCCGCCCCCCCACCCTTCCAAAGCCTAAGCAGGAGAGAATAATCAGTCGGAGCAACTGACCAGACACCGCTTCACAGATAATTCAGAAAACTTGCTTTAAAAGATGTCTACTTCAGCCTGGCGCCTCTCTTTCCAGCACCGAGGAAACGTGCTACATGGCATGTATGGAGAAGTTTATGACGGCATGGCAGCACGTCAACACAACCTACATCAACAAGTTACGAGAGTCGCAGTCTGCTAGAATCATGCACAGCATTGACTCGTCATGACATTATGGCATGGCTTATACTAACGGTAGCTTCACTTCATTCTTCTTGGGGAAAGTACCCAAAGCGGCGGCACAGGAATTGGGGAGTGTCTGGTGGCTTATTGGTGTTCATTTACGAGACAAAAAACCGCATCAACACTATCTAGCAGATAGCCTGAAAGGGCATCTAACTAATTGGAAGATCGGGGCGGTCATAACCGGTCCATTCTGTCCAGACCATGGTCGCGAATGGACAACTTCGCACCTCACATTGTCACAAAAGGGATAGATGGCCGGCCAGCTCAGGCCGTTCACCATCTCCAAAGTTTTCTCTTCAGTATCGCCCCTAATTATCCTCTCCCGCCGCTCTCGCCTCTTCTGCTGCCCGTTTTCTGGCAAGGTACCGCTCCTTTGCGCTTGAAATTTCCACATCGGTCTTGCGGCTCTTGCCCGCTCGCTCTGTCTCTCGATGCAGAGCGTCCTCGGCCTCTCGTGAGCGCTTAAGCGACTGCTCCAATTGCTCTTCCAGCATGCGCGACTGTCTCTCCCGAAAGGCCTGTTTCCGACCGCTTTGCGAGTTGTCCCAGTGACGCTGATTGCTCTGCACGGGCCAATCAGCCTCCCTATGCTTTGCCTGCTTCTTCTTATCGACAACATTTAGTCCGCCTTTGAGGAGCTGCCGTTTGTCCACAACCTGGCCATCTTCGTTGATTGCGACAGACGCCCCCATTTCATTGAGCTCGCGCACCAATGCCGCTTCTGCCTTCTCCTTGTCCTCTTTTTCGACCTCGTCTACGGCCAGGCTTGGTCCATCTTGTGCTCTCTCTTCGACCGCCTTGACCACCGCTGCGTGCTTCTCGTCATTCCTGTCCAGCAGACGCCTGTAAAAAGCTGTCATTCCGCCGCCTTCGTTTTTTTTCGCATCCGCTTCCGCCTTCTGCCTTTCCAGCTCCTCTATGCGTCTGTTTTCCTCCTGTTGACGTTTATATCCTTCTGTCACAAATTTCTCCTTGTCCGCAAACGCCTCGCCTTCCGCCTGCCGCTCGCGCGCAATTTTTTTCTCTTCTGCGATGAGCGCATCCTGCTTTCGCACTTCAGCCGCGCGCAGAAGGCTTCGCATGTATTTGGGCTTTCGCTCCGTGTCCTCTTTTGTTGCCGATTTCTGGGATTTTAGAGAATCATATACCGTGTCGTACTCGTATATCGTAGGGTCAATTTCTTGTGCCGCTTCAGCGTTCTTGCGCGATGTCCGAGCAGAAGAGAGATCATCATTGATGCCATTTCCAGCTGTAATTTTCTTCATCTTGGGAGGCTGCGTGGACGGTTGTAGAGGTTTCGTACTCTTCCGCCTAGCCCTCTTGCTGGACGAGCTTTCGCCGGTGTCCAGTTCCAGCTCGCCTCCAAGGTCCTCAGCCCGTGGCACTCCATCTATGTCACCGTTGTCAGAGTCGCCGTCGCCACCAAACATGAAATTTCTGCTGCGGGGATCCGGTTTCGAAACATCGTGCCGCTTTGATTGTTTTATCCCAAAGGAAAAACCCGGTTTGCTCATGGTCGAGGGGCCGCGCTGACATCGACTTCTTTTGATATCTCGCACGAGGTCGCGCTCAAGAGCCCAAGACAGAGCACTGCTGTTTGGCGCTCCTCAATTCGTGCTGCGTTACAGAGTAGCCGGGTCATCAGGACAGGCGCATTCCGATGGGAAATGCACAAGCACAATGTAGGATGAGGAAAGCCTTGGGCGTTGGCGCGAAGCCAGAATCATATCAACTGTTAAGTGAACCATCGTGAGTTTTAAAGGGTTTTGCGACAGGCAAAAGGCCCCGCACCTGACGTAATGTGCCAGGCGACGTTGGCAGCGACTAAATATTAATCGAAATCACCACTCATATCATCTAGCTGAGTTGCTTGGTTATAACAAGCGGAGACTAAATTTCCTTGTAGGCTTCGTAGAATAATGGACTTTTGTTCTACCTGTATGAATTTTCTCTTCACGGAAGCTATCACAATGGGAAGCCAGAGGGCGAAGTGTTGTAACAGGGTCACATGCTCTAATTGCCTCGAGGCTCGTCTTCTCTCCGACATTTGGTGTCTATGCCATTATTTACTGACGCTAAAGTCACAGAATAATGGTCAATTGTCCATATGTTGTCCCTACTGCCAGGTGACTACCGAAACTCGGCCTCTCCCGCAAAGATTAAAAGATCCTCCTGCCCACACATCCGTTCCATCAACTCGAGTCACCAGTCAAAGCCTTGGCTGTCGCATCGCTCCCATATATGCCACGGTGCATTACCAGACCGGGGGCCGCAGGGGGCGAGGCGCGCCACGCGAGTGACAAGGAAAAGAGTGTCGGCGACACCGTTCACTTTTGGAACCATTGTCTTGACACTTTGACGTCTGTCTCTTCGCTATGGTGTTCCCGCATCCGTTTTGCGACGGGCAAACAACAGCTTCCACCTTTTTGAGGACTCTGGCGGCTTTGGTGACGCCCCCATCTTCCTTCCTCGTCCGCGCCATTTCTCTCGCCTGCGTGATATCACGAGCGATCACCTCCTCTTCGGACGTAAAACCGTCTTAATCCCCTGCGAGTACTATAAGAGCGGTATCAGTCTGTCACCTCGCCCTGTAGATGGCGAAGACGAAGAGCTGAGAAAGGATAAGATTCGCCGCCTTATGGTGTCTTGCAAGCTATCCGACTACGACGTTGCCTTGCTTTATCTTGAACTGTCTGATTGGGATCTCTTGGCGACCATCGAGTCGTGTACGGAAGACGATGCATGGGAAAAGGACCATCCGAGATCAAAACTAGGAAAAAGTGCCATATCTAAGAAAGGGCCTGGTCTCTCAAGTTTGTGAGGAAGTCTATGGAGCGTCACACATTGTACGCTGTTAAATGCCTTCGTCACAATCATGGGGTCATTGGAATTGCATACCTGACATTATTTCTACCTGCGCCGAGCCAAATACGCATGTTGGGCACCTGTGAACGCTTCCGCGGCCAGGCTGACCGTTTGCAAATGTCGCAGCTTTTGCAGCCCATGATGGAACGCAAAAACAATTCATACATAGCGTTCTAAGTCAAAAACTGCTATGGTGGTTCGGACTGATAGCTAAAATGCAGATCGCGTTCGCAAATCCTGTCGTTCTGATGAGCATAACCTGATGCGGTCCAGATGCCGCGGTTCACCTCCACGTACCGAAAGTTTTCTTTCAATTTCTCGAATTGAGCGGTCTAGCTCCCCAGCGATCATACTTTTCTTATCGTTCGGAAGAAGGTTATACCTCTCGCATAGGTCCCCGTCGATGACTCCCTTAACTGGTGCGTAGTAGCTGCGGTACATCAAATGATCGCGGCCGGCTAAGGGCGGGTCTTCGCTTCGAAGGTGCTGCTCCAGGCTCTGGAAGAAATCAGCATCCTCTCGACTGACGAGAGGAATGAATACGCCGATGGTGCCCATGAGTCCGCTCCAAAGCAGTACGTCTTGGCCCCCGACAACGAGGCTTGTTTTGGTGACACTTGTAGGGATATCTTGTGTGTAAAAATGACAAGCCAGGTCGAGTCGTCGGGCATTCCCATGAAGATAGTTTCTAGCATTGATCAAGTGGATGCCAGAGTCCTCTTCGTCAGCTTCCTGGCTCGCTTTGGGCGGACATCGCACGAGGTAAATGTTGCCAAACTTGTCGCCACCCGCAACTGTCTCATAGTCCAGCATTGTTGTGCATGTTGTCCACCTGGCAACGCTATCATCCACGAATGGAATCAGTTTGTTACTCTTCGGTTTGAATGTGACGTAAGTGATGCCTTGGTGGATGTCACCAACGGCAATGCGGTTGCCCATGCATGTGAGAGACACAATCTGACGGGGGCCGACCTCGGCTTGAACCTTGCGCAATAGCTGCCGCATGCCTAGATCGTAAACTCGTAGCACCTTGCCGATTCCTGCCATAACTCTGTCGTGGAAGGGTGCCAGGGCTAAGGGTAGATCTTCAACCGGCGTTTTGTGTACGAGGTCAACCTGGCGGCCGCCTGCGTTAAGTCTGAATATTTGTATATGTGCATCTGAGAAGCTTGGAGGATTCACGATGATATTTTTGCCGGTACCAACTAGGAGAAAACTCTCGCCATCCTGGCTGGCGAACGGTACGATGGCGGCGCTAACGGCAGATTCATTTTCGTCAAAATGAACCGTCTGTAGAACATACGGCTCCTCGGAAGAGGCGTCGATGACGCTAATGCAAGATGCCCAATGACGGTTGCCTCGAGCATGGCCGAAGTCTTCAACTGGAAGCTCCCTTGCATCACCGTTTGTCGCAGCGGGATCAGCTAGCAGCTGAGCTCGAAGTTTTGGTGGGAGTGTGTTGTTGTCAGCTTCAATGGTATAGAAGATGGGATGGTCAGGGTGTTGGAGCAGTTTTTTGGGTGTGTAGCTCAGTGTGCACGATTTCTGTGTGAGAGTATCTCCCAGTCGATCGATTGAAAGGATGCTTTTTGACAAGTGGTCAGTAAGAATTGTCCAATGAGCCAGAGTTTTGTCGGAGAATGGAACGGGGGAAAAAGTTTGTTTATCAGTAGGAACAATTGGAAAGAAAAAGTGTAATGATCTCATAGCTCTTGAGCATCAAACTTCATTGTCTCATCATACTAGGAAAGGTTGTGGAAGTTGGACGGAAGGATACTCGTGACCCACCTCAATTCTTGTCCATTGATCGTAACGAGACCCTCTTCGCACTGCTCGCTTTTGAAGTTCCAGCCCCATTGGAGTTCGGAAAAGTTAAGAGGTGCCATCATAAAACTTTGAGACATGGGATCCGGGTAGCCCAGCCACGGCCGGGAGCTGAGAGCGAGAACGCAAGTCTTCCCCTCGACAGTGAGTTGGAAAAGCTTGACTGGCTTTGGTCCCAGGAATTTCTGGCGAGTGTCAGTCAGGTTGCCAGAAACTTCGTCCAAGACGGTTCGAAGATAGATGCCCGATTGTAGCCCAATGTGAACATAGAGCGTTGTGCCACCAGAAGAAGGCTCATCCATGCTGATGATGGCCAAAGATGTGGGTGCTGATGTTAAGGCCTGGACGGACATGTTCTCAAGCATAGACGACTCAGCCAGGCTGAGAATTCGCACGGTGCAGTCATCACAGCCAACAGCTAGAAATGAGCTGAGTTTTCGCCCTTCGGGAACTTCACCCAAACTCAGGCAGGTAACAGTGCCAGACAACGATTTTTTGTCCACACACTCGGAGAGGGCCCCTTCCTCAACCTGAAAGTAAATTATGTCACCAGAACTAAGTGCGATTGCAGCTTGTTCAGCATTCGTCGCAGCAGCGACTATCGAACGATGCGAGGGAGCCGCCCAGTCATTGGGCGTTCCGTTTCGAACGACTCGTAATCCTTTGGGATGAATCTGTAATAGCCCGCCATCACTGAGAAGCTGTGCAGCGAGCGTGGGAACGTCCGTAAGAAAGCCTGTGTCGCTCACTTCCTCAACCGTCTCACCGATACTAAGGATGAGAGATCCGTTTCCAAAAGAGAGAACAATATACGCATCATACTCGTCTTCACAATTCAGTTTGAGCGTCCAGACAGCGACTGGCGCGCCAGGGAGTTCAGATCCCACGATGCAGGTGACATCCAAACCATACCTGAGGGCTCGGAATGTGCTTTTCGACCTTGTTCCACAAGCCGTGAAAATAAGGGGCGCGTCTTCTTCGTTTACGCTGGCGACCTTGCAATCAATGAGAGGGTTCATGGAGGGAATGCTTTGAAACATTGTGATGTTTTCCGCCGGCCGAGGATGGAAATATACGGGAGTGTACGGCGCCTGGGGATCCACAGAGAAGTCGTCGCTAGTAAACTCCAGTTCGTCGTCGTCGTCACCCAGCTTCTCAAATTGATAGAAGCGAGGGTTTCCGTATTGACTGGCAACGAAGAGGAAGCCGCTCTTGAGAATGCAAAAACTTGATGCCACGGGAACCGTATCAAAATATTTGATCATCATCTTTCTCACGTCACCAGTGGGCTTTCCGGTCTCTGGGTCCTTGACCAGATCCATGGTGACTCGGAAAAGATCACCGTCTTCGGTCTGTAGGAGGAAGAAAAACGCGCCGGTGTTTCCCTTGAGCTTATGCATGACTCCGCAGACGATAGAGCGCTTTCGGGAAGGATCCTCAGTGGCGCCTCTCCGGCGCGGAATCGGAACGCGTAGAGACTCTTGATTGCTGTGCATGTAGACGATGCTCTCTTGTCCACAAACGAGCACCCCACTGGGACCATCGCTGCCCCCGGGAACCTGGAAAAGTATGGAAGCAGTTGGATCCACGGCTTCGGACCACTTGCGCACAACATGATTGAGTCCGAGGTCAAGCTCATAGTAGACGAGTTGAGTCTGAAGGCCTTCCAGGGCCTGTCCCGTTGAATCTTGGTCGACGTCCGAGCAATCAATCTCCAAAGCTGCAAAAACAGGGTTTGAATACCCAACATCAAGCGCCACCATGGAAATGACAAAAATGCCAGGCTTGTGGGCTTCAAGGGGAGAAGAGATGGTAAGCTCGCCCGCCAGGTTATGTCCTGCAGAAGGTCCTGAGACGCGGTTCAGGACGTAGACGAGTTTATTCTTCTCGACAGAGGCGACGAGAAAGGCTCGTCCTTTGGGGTCGCAGACTAGATATTCGCCTGGAATGACTCTCCGTATTCCCGATTTGCCATAAGTCTCCATGTGGACGCGAGAAAAACGATTGGTGTGAGCGAGGTATTCCACGACGGTAACACGTCCCGAATCGGATCCAACGATAATGAAATCTAAGCTGAAGTATTAGCTGCTGCGGCAGTGCAAGCGAGACCATGGAACGCGACGACGCGCGATGTGCGGCGCGGTCAAGCTAAATAAGGCAGAAA
Source organism: Cerataphis brasiliensis yeast-like symbiont (assembly GCA_000372705.1). NCBI lineage: Eukaryota > Fungi > Ascomycota > Cerataphis brasiliensis yeast-like symbiont. The sequence continues at coordinate 23,568 of KB853163.1, forward strand.
ACAGCACCTTTGGTGCTCCCGGTGACACGAAAGGCGGCTAGAGAGCGGATGATGCCAAAGACATCGTGAGTCAGAATAGTATTCACTTTTCCCAAGTTCGGATTTGGTCGTAGCAGTGCCAGCTGCGAGCCTGCAGCCGTGATGATGAGCTGCTCTCGCGTATCGCCGAACTGCCCCAAAACAGCCTGGACCACATGGCTCGGAGGCTGAATGGTCAGCGAGTAGAGGAACATGTTGGAAGTGGTCGCCATGGCCTTTCTCTGGGCGCAGTCAAGCCTGCGCGGCTTTTGAGAGAATAGGGTGGCCCGCGAGAGGGCGTAATGAATGCAGAAAGCCGAGGCGTGAATGAGCTGTGTTGATAAATGAGCTTGCTGAGGCAGCTCTGAAAGTTTCACTTTGAAAAAGATTGGTTGTCGGCGTTGAGGAGGAACTGATAATGCGGGCATCCCTCGCAAACGTAAACAAGGACTTTTTTTTTCCGATTAGCCGCCCGTTCGGAGAAAGATAATCCGTTGAATTGCGTCGCCCCGGCCGCGACGGCGACTTCGTTCTGACGAGGGCCGGTTTCTTCAGTCGAGGCGAACCGAGCTCGAGAATGGAGCCGAAGCTACGGATGGTCGCTCGAAAGCCCTGCTACCGCTACTGCACGTCCCTGTGGATACAGGCTGCCTCTAGAAGCCTGGTCGTCAAGCCATGGCCCAGGGTCCTTCCAGAGCTTCCGGACACTCCACCGAATCGAGGTTCGAAATGGCGAAATTTGGCTACCCATGCAAGAGCACTCACGACGAGCTCTAAATGGAAAGCAGAGGCTGCCACTGTTACAAGTCTCCCCAGGCCATGGATGCAGAGACTCGACGCAAATGATCTATTCCATCCATTCTCGTCGTCTCCCGTACCCGAGTTCAGGTACCGGGCGGCCTTTATGCGACAGCATGCCTATTGCCCTCATCCAGACCACAAGCCAACAAGGCTACCGACTGTTGCTCCAAAACCAGAGCGTTGGATAGGGGCGGCCGGTGAGATGGCACCTGCTCACGTGGATTTCGAATGTCCCGACTGCGGACTCCCTGTGTATTGCAGCAAGGAACACTGGATGGACCATTACGACAAGCATCTGGAGATATGTGATACTTTGCGCCAAATCAATGAAGACGATCATGACCTCCGGTCTGGCCGAGTCTTTCATGAGGGAAAAATGCCAGACCTACAACTGGACGAAGCTGCGGTCAATATGACGAATTGGGATACATTCATGTACACGAGAGAATTCGAAGCCGTCGACTCAGACCGTTCAATGAGGCAAATCACACGGCTTCTAACTTATCCAATAACTATCGGAAGCGTGCTACACGAATTGAGTCCGTACGGCATCAAAAAAGGAGACCGACTAACTGTGGAAGGGCTGAAGAGTTTTAGTGGTGAGTGAGTAGACGGCAAAATGACAGAGATGAAAATTTGACCAATGCCATAGCCTTGAGATATAATCTACACGCCCCGAAAGCCGGTAACGGTCTTGAGATGAGTCAAATACGACCGGAGCCGCCAGCGGTGAGGTTGTTCGTTTTAGGAGCGCGAGCTGAGTCGTCTCTACCACGGGCCGTTTGGGTACAGTTAGCACACCTATTCCCGGAAACGCGATTGCACCTTATTCTCATCGGACCGGAAAGCATGAGCAACCGGGATGCCGAATTTCCCTTACCACCACGCACACCTGCGAACCCTTTCGGCGCTGTGGTGGAGGATCGTGTGTGGTACAAGATGAAAATCAGTACCATTGTGGACTATTATCATACAATCCACAAAACAGGCTACTTCGCGCCATACGACCCTTACTTTGATTGTTTTATCCTCTTTCATCCGGGACTTGGTCATCCCGCGAGCAGTCACGAATGGGACGAAACGCTGCCACAGCTACTGGAGACGAAAGTGCCCATCATCAGCACGGGGTACACGCAGTTCGACCTGGAGCGTGACGTCGAGTGGGTACACAAGAAGTCAAAGGGAGAGTTTGACGTGCTGCTGGAGCCCGGAGAGAACATCTTTCGAAGTCTGCGATGGGACTTGAACGACATGGATCCACAGGATATCAGCTGCGGCAATTGGGGCGTGTGGGCGTTCCGAGGCAAAAGGTATGGTGTAGCTGACGTACCTCGCTGGAGAGAGGGGGACGAACTGACACAGCCTGTGCAGGTATGAAACGACGAGAACGGACGGATGAAGAGTGGCAGGCTGGAATGGACAAGCTGCTCAAGGCCCATGCATTGGAAGATTACCGTGATAAAACAGGTGGAAGGGCGGGGGCATGTCGGGGGAGGGCAGCTAGACATGGGCAGCTAGACATGGGCAGTTGGAAGAGGTCGGCCGGAGTAGGCCAGCGTGGGTTGGCAAGCCTCGTGCCTGTGCGGTGAGGGCGAAAAGTGGCGGATCGTCGAAGATTCTCGGCATCTCATGTACAAGTGGTGAAGAGCGAAGCCGACGAGACAGGAAACAGAAGTCAGCTAACACTGCTGCAGCTTGGTCGTGTCCTGAGGGAAGAGAGAAACGGAATGGGCAGGAAACGTACGGCGTCCGGCCTACTTGCCCGACTATTATGTGCCGGTGCTTATGATCCGTCTGGTGGCTGATGAGTCATCTAGGAGGCGGTGCCTACGGTTGACTACATCGAGGCAGCGACGGCGCGGCAGGGCAAGGACGCTACCACATGCGCCTGCCACCTGCGGCCCATCAGGCGGCCAACTGTGACGGCCAACCTTAGGTTGACGACGACGACGATCGACGGCAACGAGGGGGACGAGGACAACGAAGACGCCGCCAAAGCTGCCACGACGAGCGATCGACGACGGGTCAACCAACGGACCGAGCACCGTACCGGCCGCCCCCTCCTGCTTGCTGGCTTGTTTGATTGTTTGCCTGCCTGCCTGCCTGCCTGCCTGCCGGCCGTCGCATACGCCGTGCCATGGTCGCGCCGCTGCGTCCTGGTCCCTGAACCAGTCGCCGATGCCGGCCGCCTCCGCCTCCGTCTCGCCCGATGGCTCGGCCGCTCCCTCTCGTGCCGGCACGCCGGGTCTCCGGCACGCCGGCTCTTGGGCCCCAAAGGCCGAGTCCTCGCCGCAGGCGCGCGGCCCGAGTCGCGCAAGTCGCGGCGCCGCGTCAGATCCGCTGTCTGATCAGGCCACCCAGGCGCTCATCCGCCGCACGCTTTGCCCTCAGCAGTCGCGCGACAAGGCGCGCCATCTGCAGCCGCCCATTCACGAGCTGCTCCCGCCCCTAACCAGCCAGAACGATATCGATCTCGAGCTATACGCATTACTCGCCATCATCCTCCGTCAATTCGTTCAAAGCTGGTATGTTACTATCACCACCGACGAATCCTTTGTTGCCGAGATTCTCCATCTTGTTGCGCACTGCTCGTGTGCTTTGGAGCAGCGGCTGCGCAACCTAGACCTCGAAAGCCTACTTCTTGATGAGCTACCGGCCGTGCTCGATCAGCACATTCGAGGTGTGCTGAGCCAACATCTTTTTCTTTCGCCGGCTCCTCTGCTGAGACTGGAATTAGCATACCGTGCAGCCCATGGGTCTATCCCGCAGTCCCCGCTGGTCGTCGATTCACGCCAAGCATACCACGCTCTCTGGCCGCTCCCCTTTCTCTCGCCCGTACTCAGGCCAGACGACGTCGCGACCGGGGTCGAGCAGCAGAAAAACGAGTCGGCATACCGCCAACTTCTTGTCCAGGCTGTTTTGGCCGTGCTGCTCCCCACCGAAGACCTGGAGAACCCCTGTCTGACGGCCCTGGTCAGCCAGATCTTGTCGGAGCTCGTCATCGGTGACATGGTGGTTCAAAAGGCGGCTCAGCCGTGGGTCCTGTTCGAGGGTATTTGCCTGCTGGCTCGGATGTCAGAGGAAGAGGCACGTGTTTCTGCCCCGGCAGTGCGGCGGCTTCACGAACCGACAGGCTGGCGGCGCCCTGGGTCGGTCCCGGCATTTCTCGTGGCGCTCATGCAGCTGACAATCAAGGCGTTGTCTTCCTTTTGGTTACTCATCGAGACGCTGCTCATGTCATCCTCCCTTCCCTCGCGATGTTGCCATGGCACGGCAGCGCACGACGCCAAGTCCAACAGCTCCAGCGCAAGTCGACAGGCCAAGGTTCCCGTCATGAACTTTGCCGTCTGGCGCTGTGCAGGCAGCCTGTTGGAGCTGCCGTCGAGGATGCCCTGGCTCAGCGGCTTCCTGGCATTGTTGCAGCTCGGAGCTGTTCACGGCCCCGGGCGTATTGCCGGCTTGAACGGCCTGTTGGACAGGTAAGTGCGACGCGAGTGTTTCCTCATGTTAGCTCACATAACGCGGCCCGACAACAGAACGAGCGGAGCTCAAGCGAGTCATCCGAAGCAGCGAGTCGCGGCCAAGCCTCGGAGCATACACAAGGGGGGGAGAAGGGCGTGCATGCCAATGAAGGAATTTCGCAGCGCCGCCCGGTCATGACTGCAGCAGCTCGAGGAGGAGCCTCTTAGGTCCCGGCCCCGGCTAAAGAGAGAGGCCTCGCAGAGCTGGCGCGGCCTCTGGGAAAGCTACCGCGCCACCCTATGTCCGCCGGCGATGCCGTCAGCATATGCCATGGCTTCGGAAGCTGGTCCCGTGCGTCCGCCTGTGCGTCCGCTCCTCGCCAAGCCCAGGCCCCATGGTGCAGCTTGGGACCCTCACCAGCACCCCCCTTCCCCGTTCATCTCTCGAGTCATGCCTTCTGCCGCTGGATGGAGACGGCGCCACCTCGATCAGGTCAAGCGACTGTTGTCATGCCCCGAACGGCCAACACGATGCGGAATGCTACAGCCGGAGCTCCACCAAAAAGCATCGGGCCCCATGGTCTTGGCTTGTTGGCTAATTATCGCCCACTTCTAGATTCCTTTCGCATCGCATCCAAGTTGCCTTAACGCCGGCCTGCCTGTCAGGCGCTCTCCGGACCCTTCGCGGGGCCGTCTTTCCCAACAACGCGCCCGGTGTCTCATCTCTGCACGCTCCCTCCTCCGACAACGAACTTCGGGCTCTGAGGGCGAGGGCTGCAAAGGCGCTCTGGCATCTCGTCCCGAAAGCCATGGGCCGGATGTACTTTGGTGGCGCTGGTTGGTGGGCCTGGCGTCGCCGAGGCCACGACAAGAAAGCCGACGCCGGTGCCGACGAGGAGCAGCGCATGGTGGACGAGGTCGAGCAACTGCTGATGGTGCTAGGCGACGAATACTGCAATAAGCACTTGTTCTACAGCATGCTCGAGTTGCTCATCGTCAGGTTGATACCCGAGCTGGCCGACAAGGGGGTCGCCGAGCTGTGGAAGGAAAGGCTTGGCTGACACGACCAGGGACCGGGGGATAGACAGTCGACATGCTACTGCTGCTACGCATACGAGATCGACATGCCGAGGACGAGTTGTCTTGCTTCGCTTTTCTTATGTTTGCTTTTTGCTTATCGTCCGGCTCGTAATAGTGCAAAGCGGCTTGAAGAAAAAAATGCCCCGAACTGCCTAGTTCAACTTGGTGCGCCGGATCCCATCAAATCGAGCCGACAGTTTCTCTCAGAACCGTGAACCGCAGCCAATCGAGATCCTGTGGATGATTTTCTGCCACTATGCTGGGGCACATAGCTGAGCTGTATGTTGCCCTCATCATTTTTGAATTCTTGACCGCCGACGACAGCTCGGTGCCTGCTAGTCTGCTATGGCAGTACTCCGGGGGGGACCATGAGGGCAGGGGCACTCTCCTCCCTCCTGGGGCCTCATACACCCAAAAAAGAATGAATAATTTCAATAGCAATTGATCCTCTTGGGTCAGGGATTGTCTGTAGCGATCACTTCGGGGAATTGGCGCTCCGTCTTAATCGGCATAGGCGCAATCGAGAGGATACCCACGATCATCCAGAACAGGGCAGGGCCGCTCCAGCCATCTTTTCAGCGGGTCTGCTATCATCGTCAAGGGTTCCCGACAGGGCGATTGATGATCACGGCCAATACCACGCTTGCCTATCTTAGCCGACGTACGTATCCACTTTTGCCACGCAGACTGAGAGTGTAACCGTCAGTACGGCATCTCGAAACCAAACCGCCGGTCCGCTCTGTTTGCTTATAACAGACCG
>KB853169.1:2444-14358 GCA_000372705.1 Cerataphis brasiliensis yeast-like symbiont
ACGGGATTGACACACAACTACCAGGGAGTCGTTGACCCATAAGTAGATGACAATGCCTTTGCGGAAGCCGCAGAGGAGAATTCTGAGAATCGGGAACATGGAAATGACTTTGTCGATATCTCTGAACAGCTTACGAACAACCGGTAACGCCGGCAATCCGCGCAATCCACGCAACTGAGATCCAGATTGATCAATGCAATCGAGGATTCGGTGATGTTAGCCGGCAATCCACGCAATCCCGTCACTCAGTTGCGTTGATTGCGTGTTTAGCCACCCTGTAAATAATGCCAGCAAGGTAGCCGATATGTGTCCTATGTTTGGCCTTGTCACAGGCTGGCGCCCTGGTTCTGGAACGTTGTTGGACGTTCACTCCTTCCCTTTGGTGCCCGTATTGTGATCTTTGCACTTTCTTTTTTCCATCGATGCCGACATTTTGCGGCCTTGTTTCGACACTTGGAAGGGCCCCAGTTGCTCGCCCATGTGCTATAGAGGACGCCCGGAGCTACAAGGCTTCTCTCGGCAAGATAGAAAATAAACAGTATCTGACCATAGTGCTGCGTATTCCAGAATTACTGAGTCCCGTCGCAGGCCTTCCCTAACTGCTCTCTTTTCATTGGATAAGCGCGGCATCCAAAGGCTCTAATATGACTTATGTTTGGCATGTCTGTTGATTTATGATTCCAATCTGATGTATTCTCTTTAAGCCATAGGTTGAGAGCCTGGATAGGGGCCTTCCACCCCTTCTGCTGAGTTGGTCGGCAATTCAGCAGGTAAAAAGCCATATCCATGGCGAGGGGCCAAGGAGTGAGAGGGAGGCCTCACTAGGCGAGACGAAGGCGCACTGTGTTCATAACGATGCTGCCGGATCGTTCTGCCTGACCATTGTGTTGTGAGTGGCTGGGGGAGCCAAGTCGCACAGCCGTGCCTTGTTTCTCAATGAAGGACGTCATATAATTAGTGAATAAAGACGTTTCATTGTCCAAGGCAATAAAGACAGGTTGAGGTTGTATTTGACTTGGATGCCTTTGGTGAGGGCAATCCACGCATCCAAAAGGTCAGTTTTGTGAGGGGCATTCACTCGTGTTGTGAACGCACACCGAGAACAAGCCTACGGCGAGGGCTCGGGTCAATATATACTGTGAAGTACAGGGACCGGTTACGACGCAGGTATGACGTCCAAGGGACGGTGAGGTTCGCCGAGTACCACAAGAGGTTCATTCACCCCGACGCCGAGCTGCGCTGCGGGCGAGACAAGTCCCCAGGGCACTTTGTCGAATGCCGCAAGGCATTGGCCAAGTGGAGAGACTCAGGGCGACCGCGAAGACCGCCGGACAAGCTGGAGGAGATGCTGGGTCCGAAGGGGTGGAAGCTGTTTGCCGAGTTCGCAACGGCAACGGGGGTGTTCCGTGATATCCCCTCGGGATAGGACGGTACGCCTCTGGAGTAGCCGTACAAGGATAGAGGCGGACGAGTCCGCAGGCAAGGTCTTGCAGAGGCAAGAGGTCCGGGCGCGTGGTGGCCGGAGCTGAAGGAAATTCCCCCACGGGGGAATCGCTAGGTTTCCCAGCTGGCCAGGGAAGAGGGGAGGAAATCTAGGCATAAGGCACACTCGATCCAACATCGTATGTGCTAAGCATAGGCTGGATAATGCGGATGCGACGAGGAAGGCGTCATAAGACTGCCAGCCCGGCCCCATCGGTGACGTACCTCTGGGCGCTGCCTGCCACCTTAAAAGTTTAAAAAAAAAATCCCCGGCCTGTTTAGGTCTCCTAAATTTCTACCTATCCCGGGCGGATGTACTATTACCCGCCATTCCCCCGAGGATCCTCATAGACAACAACCGGCACGTGACCTTTACATTCCGCCTTGTGCGCCGGCACGACGTAAAACAAGACAAAAAAATCAACACAACAACAATTGACGTAGTTAACCTTGTTCATGTGACCATTCCTAACAGCGGCATACACTCTAGGGTGCAACACGATGGTCGTCTCGCTCTCATTGACCTCAGGCTCTGACCATGAGCTGACTCCTATTGCAGGTTCATGCCGAAGCGTCCAATTTCGCCGAAGGCATCAGTAAGGAGGAAGCTTATGAACAACTTCTTCTCCAGGCCAAAGGGCTCTTCACCAACCAGCGTAACTGGGTTTGTGTGCAGATCCGGATTCGCAGTACCTTTCTTAGCAGCTGAGTGTGACAGGTTTGCAATCTCGCCAATACCTCTGCATTGTTATGGCATGCACACAAGTCTATGCGGTCGTCGAGCAGTGCGGTCAACTGGGCAGGGTTTTACGTACTCGATCGATGCGCATCCGAACCGCAACTCATACTTGGACCTTTCCAGGGCAAGGTGGCCTGCCAGACGATTAAGTTTGGTCGTGGGTTATGCGGGAAAGCCGCTCTAACAGGCGATACGCAGATAGCGGAAGATGTTGATCAGTTTCCCGGCCATATCGCGTGCGATGGCGACAGCAAGAGCGAGATTGTCGTGCCCATACTGGCGGATCGGAACGGAAGCGGAACAAGGGCCGTTGTCGCGGTAATTGACATAGATTCTGCAGCTCTACGTTCATTTGATCAATGCGACAAGAGGAAGCTGGAGCAGCTCGCCAAACTTCTCTCCGAAAGCTGCGACTGGTAATGAGTAGTAGGGTTGGATGAGTATTGTTTCGTTTACACGCTAGACGACCAAGTTCATTATGCACTGGCCGTATGCAGTAGGCATTACGAAGTAAGGATGTCGTGGACACCTTGGTCGGGAGACAAAGAAGACGCCATGGCAACCAAAGAGTTGTTGCGTCGTCGAACCGAGCTGCTGGCGATGTCTGGAAAGCGAGCCCAGGAGATGCGATCGAGAAATCAGGTTGCTCTTGCGAAATTATATGCGTCATACAATTTTCGACGGCTAGATGGCTAAAAGAACAAGTAGATTGAGTGGCCATTAAACGAGTGTGGCTGGGTGATGCTTCATGCTGAACTCGTACCCCTGCCAACAAGGCCAGGCCAGCCAAGCGGCTAGTCGGCCAAGGATCAATCAAGTGAATAATGGCAATAAGAGTGCAGGAGGTCATAGACAGGCGAAACCATGCGTCTCAAAGCAATCAAAAATGTACGATTTCTACGATGTACTGATTCGGTTTGCAATATTCCGGTGGGGGAGGGGGCGCATTAGCTGGCTCCCTGCTCTCCTTGCACGTCATCGCGGATTACCTCACGATCCACCGCTGCAGTGGACGTCGTCGTCGTCGTCGTCGTCGTCGTCGTCAGCTCGGAGGGCTGTGGATGGCTTGCTCCGCCTGCAAGCCTTGGCTGGCAGGGTTAGGCAAGGAGGATTCGGGTTCCGGGTGTCGACGGGCTGATTGATTAGTCGACGTGCTCCTGTTCTCCCTTGGCGGCGGGCCACAAGGCGTCGGGATTGCGGATACGCGTGACGGGAGGCTCTGATTACATATCGACCAGCTGGCTTTTGGCCATGATCTCTGTCCGTATCTGCATATGATAGAAGCGATGGACGCGCCGGCGCCTGTTTCCGAAGGCGTGCAGGCTTCGGTGGGCGGGCTTTGGTGGGCGGCTTCGGTGGGCGGCCCCGCACAGCCTCAACGATCCCGGCCCTGGGCGAGCCGCTGGCGCGGTCCAGCCACCCTGTTTCTGGGTTGTTTTAGCCCCTGCCGTTAGCGGCCTCCCAGCCACCCAAGCGTGCTGTAGGGCTGTCGCTGCCCGCCGGCGAGGTACCGGGCGATACCTGGCCGACTAGCTCCTCATGCACGCGCACGGAGCTCCCGCTATGTCTATCACCGACAGCTGCCGCCTGCAACAATTAAAGCGTCATCCTCTGTGCAGCCGCTTTTCATCCCCTGCATTCCGTCGCCTTTACGGCCCTGGAGGAGCTTCCGACAGCGGACGAGTGCGACGGCCGCCTTCGTCGACTGCTTCCTGTCCTTTCTGCTCGCTTCTTCATTCGCTTGTTTCGCCGTAGCCCGTTCTCCGTTGTCCTACTCCCCTCGCGCTCTCATGCCCATTCCCCGACTGCTCATTGGCCTTGGCTCTTAATTCTTCAGCGGTTCGCAGCGCCTTGGAGATAGCGACCATGACCACGGCATCCGCCAAGACGTATGCTCTCAACGGCAGTCATACGGCGGGAATCTTCGCCGACATGTCCGTCGATGGCCCGCCCATTGGAACGCTGGTCATGATCGTCGACCGTGCCAAAAACCTGCCCAACAGGAAGACAATTGGGAAGCAGGACCCCTACTGCGCCGCTAGGCTCGGCAAGGAGGCCAAGAAAACGGCCACGGACGTCCGAGGCGGCCAGACGCCGAAGTGGTAAGCAAGATCCATGTCTATCGGTTTCCCTCGGCCACGAACTGATGCATCCATCGCCAGGGACCAAGAGCTTCGCTTCACTGTCCACGACTCACCCGACTACTACCAGCTGAAAGTCTCCGTCTTCACCGACGACAAGAAAACGGACCTGATCGGCGACTCTTGGATCGACCTCAAGACAATCATCATCCCAGGGGGTGGTCAGAACGACATGTGGCAGACACTTAGCTGCAGGGGCAAGTACGCCGGCGAGATACGTGTTGAGATCACCTTCTACGACAGCCGACCCAAGCCTGATAAGCCGGCCGCGAAGCGGAGGCAGCCTGCCGCGTCCGATCAGGATACAGGCTCCGTAAAGCAGAGAACTCCGATGAAGAGGCGGCCTCTTCCTTCAGATCCTGTCACAGGCGAGGCTCCGCCTTCGTCACCTCCGTCGGCTTCACATCCAGCCGAGCGCGCGTCCCCGAAGCATCTCCAGCAAACGCCTCCTCGCTGTCAGGCCTTTATCCCGGCACAGTCGCCGCTACAGGCAGTGGAATACTCCGTTCCGCCCCCGCATGTTGCCAGACAACGACCTGACTCATTTCTGCCGTCGTCTCCCGTCTATTCCGCTGGTCGTGTCGAAGGTCCGCGACCGGTTCAGAGGCCCAAAGAGACTCCAGAGCACGTTTCGCGTCCTCAGGAGGAATGGGTGTGTGGCCCCAAGACGCCCAACTCACCATTCGATCAAACAACTGCTTGGAACCGACTCGAACCGTCGCTGGAGTATCGTCGTGAGATGTCGGGCGAGGATGAACTGAGGCCCGCTCAGCCTTTGGAATCAGATCGCCCACCACCTCCTCCCGCCCACCGCTCCATACCAGGCAGCGACAGCCAAGAGCTTGTTTACCGAGCTGTTCACGAAACCACGCCACAGAAGACGCCGTCGACTCCCATGAGGCACGAGGTGCTCAGGAACGAGGCACATCGGCACTCCGCTCCCGCCTATCCAGGCCTCTCGATCTTTCGGCCTCTCGATCCATCCTTATCAGGTCCCCACGCCTTCGGCCCAAACGCCCACGCCTCTCACGATTCATCACTACCATCACGATATCATTCATATGATCCTGCCGGTGACCCACATAACCGATCGATGCAGGCCACGGTCGAAGATGTCCCGGAATCACCGCCAGGTGGCCCTGAGATACCCTACGGGCATTACGCTGGCCCCAGATCGACCCCTCCGGACGAGATGATGTTCGAACTTAATCATCGCGCTGAGTCGCTGGATGTTGCTTGCTCTCCCAAAGCATCAGCGCATCACGCGAGCCCGTCTCCCGGATACCGCTCTACTATCCGCCCGGACAGCCATGCTCATTCGACTTCAGCGTCTCCACAGTCCGGCAAGGATCATTCAAACAGTCTGGTGTACCATACCTACCATGGATACCCACATCGGCCCAGCCCAGGACACGAGCATGACTTGAAGCAAGCCAAGAATTTTCCAGGCTATACTCTACCGGAGGTGCCTGCTTCTCTCTCGCCCGGTATGGACCCAGGTCTGTCGCAAGAGATGGCGGATCACATCTACGAGGAGCGGCGCCACGACCCTCGTTATCCAGCTTCGTTGACGACGCCGACGCGATCTCGTCGACAGAGCGAGGAACAATGCCGTCCACAAAGCCATCAAGCGTCAGGGCCTCTGTTCAATCCACGTGACGGTCGATCTGAGGCAGTGCATGCGGGAACACCGGAGAACCAACTGGTCCGAAGGGCCAATGTCTCTTCCGGCCCACAACAAGCGATCATCCGCAAGTCAGTGAGTCCGGAGCCGACTCTCGCCGAGAATAAACTGCTGTCCAACGTCCCGTTCAGCCCCGATGCGTACGAGGTTCTCAACCCGGGAATGGGGTCGCCTGGGGACGGCCGCCCGAGAAACACACGAGTGGATCCCGATGCCAAGATCATCACGCACGATGGCCGCGAAATCGATCCATCTGACCATCTGCCCATGGAGACATGGGCTCCAGAGCCCGAGCCCAAGCCGGTCCAGAGACGTGCATCTCCCGAGCCTCGAACGAGACCCTCTCCGGTCGGGGCTCAGCCAATGCCGCCCAGCGGCCGCAGGCCGCTGCGGGTGGCTGCCAGTCAGTCCATGATGGCATTACCTCCTGCGCACGACCGTGCAGAGGGCCATCCAGCGCCTGTTAGCAGCGGGCGTAACCGGCTACAGAAGAGGATGAACCCAATGCCCACGACGTCAATGTCGCCAACGTCGAACTCGCTCGTGCCCGTTTCGGCGGACATGTTCCAGGACAGACAGGCACCATATATCCTGTCTAATGGACTCGGTCGTATCAACGCGTGGAACGACTATGTCCAAATGGACCATGTGTTGCAGCATACTCCTGGTCCGCCAATTCCGGCCAAAGTCCCTCTGCCGTTGATGAGCGGCGGTAACGGAGGCTCGGATCAGGTTTCCCTATTAATGGAAATGCAGAGGATTGACATTGGCCCTGGACGTTCCAGGCGCAAAGGAGGATATTGAAGTGCAGAGTGGAAGACGCGATATGACATGCGATATTAATCTCCCAGCAGTCACCTTAAAGTAGCTCACAGCTGTGCGGATACATGGGTAAGATGGAAAGCATTCGCGTTACGAAGGCAGTGGACAGGGCGTTGACGAGCAGAGCGTCTCCAGCATATTGGGAGCGGAGCTTGAGTGAACAAATTGATTTAGCATCATGCCTGGATTGTGCTAGAGACTTGTATGTATAAGGACTTCTCGGCACACGCGGCGATCTCTTTGCGTTGGTGGTGATGAATAGATGCGTCGCGTCTCAAGTTTTCCCTTTCGGGGCCACCTGCCCCTGCGTCTATGAAGGACGAGAAATTTTGGGTTGGAATTGATCAAGCTTGATTCGCGTATCGAACACGGGTCACGAGTAAATAACTACGTATACGCTTAACTAGACCGAGCAAGAAGAGGTGAAATTCACAAGCGAAGAGTAGCTGCGGATCACGGAGAACTTGACAAGATGATAATGAGCACAAATTTACGTGGTGTCGTGATTGCGGAGCGATGGCGGCCTGAGAGCAGTGTAAAAATCGTGGTTACAATCGCGGAGAGGCGAAACCCTACGGCACCCTACGTACCTGGAATTGAGCCGTTCATCATGATGAACGTATTGAGTCGATGTATCACGGTTGCCGCTGCCGCACTAGCCGACGCTGGGATTGACTGTATCGACACGGTTGCCGAAGGAGTCGCCGTTCTGACGGTCCCCAAAGACCCCAGTAGCAGTTAATTCGGCGCTGGTGCTAAATCTTCAACCGCCAAAGCTTGGATCCATTCTGGCGATTTGGTGCGTATCTTCATGCCTTCGACGAGCTCACCCATTTCTGGCTCCCGGTTTGCGCGTTATCCGCGAATTCCGCCCATCGTCACAGACTTGTGGCGAGATTTATTCGCTCGAGCCAAGCAGCAAGTCAACGCTCTTTCGTCCTTTGTGCGATAGCCTGTGGCCATGGTTTAGCAGTAGTATTCAACAACCTACATAGCGCCTCCATGCCGCTTCCGCAACGCGCTTCGGCGTCCTAGACGTTCGTGTTACGGGCTGAATCTTCGGCACTCATTTAAGGAGCAGCGGCGGCAAGGCAACTTTGGCTTGACGAATCAGTTCGCATGCAGTTAATTGTATTGACATAAAAATGATCTAATTAACTAAAATGTTAGAACCAGCGTGCATGGCTCTCACGGCGCTTAACATAATAGCTGGCCTGTGGGAATTGGCGGTATCGGCACGCCAGGCAGGTCAAAACCACGTGAATGAGCACGTGCAGAAGAGCTCGTCAGAAGAATATCAAGCAAGATGCGAAGCAGCTAAGAGAGCAAATCGAACATGGCCCTCGAAAAGGTGGAGCCAACGGATAACCATACTCTGTTACTATTCGCACATTAAACCCTATTTTCACCCAATTTGGCCTAACAAACTGGCTGGGGTGGTTCTGGGTGCCGTGGCAGCCACACAAAGCACGCAAGATCACAGCCACCACACCTAGTTGAAGCTGCCCGTGATGCCTGAATTCAAGGTTCCCTGCCGCCGCCGCCACCACCACCGCAGCTGCTACTGCTGTTGATATCATCGAGATCACTGCGCTGCCTGACGTTCTGACCTTTGATTCAGACCTCTAAATTCTGAATATAACAAACTCGAAAATTTTCTTCGCCTCAATTCGCATTATTAAGTCGTTAGTTGAGAAACTGACAACTAGTTACGAAGTATGTACATAACTTAGCTATTACCTTAACCAGTTACCGTAGCTTCTGCTCTTTGCAGGCTAGTCAGAAATAGTGCTCTTACTGGGCAAGGGCCCGCAACTCCTCTGTCTACATATCTTCCAGCGCTTCGCTTCATAATAATAATCACTACCAACAACAAATTCTTCAAACCCGCTCCCTCCCAGTCCAATGCGCCTATTTCCTTCTTTCCACCGGCATCCCTGACTTCATTGCGAGATGTCATAAGTGACGAATCGTTTTTGGAAACGCTTTAACTCGCGTCCGCTGAGCATTGACGGCCTTGCCCTGGAACGGCCGCCCGTTTTCCAGAGTGCCCTTGTCAAGTTCTTCCCTATCCGCCATGACTTTTCAAGACCGAGCCCGAGGCACATTGCATGAATCAGCCATCTATTGGAAACGGTTCTTTGCCAATTGCTTGAACCAACGACTTGATGTCGACAGCTTTCGCCAGTTTCTCCCGCTCATACGCGACAAGCACCCCGCTCCTCCAGTCGTTGTTGCCGACCTGATTCTGAAGCCGCGACACTGCAACAATATCAGTCTGGACCCATGCATTCCGCCTTACACCCATGTCTTGATTCAGCTTGGCTACGTCGATGCGCCGTCTATCTTGCAAGCTCTATACAAGTACTCGTGGCTCCACGCCCAGCTCAACCAGTTGCGCAATAGCAATAAGAACCGAGGTGGTGACGATGAAGAGGAGAGACCGCGATCGTTTTGGAAAACCTCTTCCTGGTCCGAAGAAACTATTCTGCATCAAGTCATCATGACAGTCTTCGATGGCTCCGCCTTTCGCGATACACGTGATGCTTTGACCCTCATCAGGGTCGTGTGCAGATGGATGGACCTTTTTAGCGCGGTCAATACTGCTTTTGCCGCTGATGTCCTGGGACAAGTGGACGACACGCAGGCTCGGGAGGACGTCGACGTTATTCGAGCAGCATTCATTCCACTATTGATTCGCTTGGTCGAGACTCCGCAACTCCTTCAGGCCATAGGCGGGAACCTCGCAAAAGGTTTTATTTCCTGTCCCACAAACGCTTTTTGCTCCTAGCTTCTCACGCAGACCAACCAGGTATTAGAAAACAACTGTCTGAGAGCTTGGCGGACTTCATTCACAATCTCCAACCTGGTACCGGTTTTGTCGAAAGACTTGAGATATTCCGCAACGAGACGCTAGCTCGTCTAGATCTAGGGCACAACAAGAAGAAGAAGAAGAAGAAGCAGACTGTCACCGATTCCGGCATTGATGAGTTTCTCGAGCCTGCTGTCGAGCTAGAGAGCTTTGTTATCCCAGACCTTCCGATCTCCAATACGCGTGCTGGACTTTATATATACCTCAATGCCGCCGTGTGTAAATACGTTGCTCTACGGACCATACCGCGGTGTGTCCCGCTAACCGTATCCCACAGCTCGTTGGACGGCCACTCATAGATGACGCTGCAATATTGTCATTTCTTCAAAATCGACATCAGGTTCGCCACTCTTCGCCTGGCCTGGGCCAAGGCTTTATCTGATCCGAGATAGGGCAAGACGCAATCGAGTGCCATTGGCCTCATTCTTGCGTCGTTTGACATCCTTGCAAATTCTGTATTCCGTAACGAAGGCCCGAAAGACGCTCATCTCCTGCGGTCATTCTTGATCAACAAGGTGCCTCTTCTACTGCGTCAGCTTTTCCCTCCACACCTATCCACAACATCATCCGAGTTTTACATCACCGAGGCACTCAACCAGGTCGATACCAGCGTGTTTCCCACAGCCTCCCTCCTGTTTGACGAATCACGGAGCAACAGTCCGTATACGGAAAGTGTCAGAGAAGAGTTCTGCACAGCCTGCGCCATTCACGGTCTGGTACGGCGAGACCAGGTGGAGCGAATTCTTGGGGAAACATCCATGTCATACGAACCGTCGCTTGAAAAGTATTCCAAGGAAAAACTTGTACAAAGTTGTTTGTCGGATCCGGGACAAATTCAAGGCTTAGTTCGGGAGCTCGACAAGATGGACGGCAATGTTGGCGCAGTCTGCCAAGCTCTTGTCGAGGTAGGGCTTCATGCATAACACGAGCCGACCACTCCCTATTTTCGTGGAAATCAGCTAACATGGGCTTGCCAGCTAATGCGCCAGCTATGTGCCAGCAAAGACACCATGGCATTGAAGAGACTTTGCAGCCAGCTGGCCCATAGGCCTCAGTCTCTGGATATCGTGCTGCTCTTCGAGAAGCTACCTGCCGTACTTCAGCCTCTGTGCCAACTGTTGGACAACTGGAGGTATGAAGAAGATCAAGGAGAATACCAGCCAATATACGATGAGTTTGGCGCAATCCTACTCTTGCTCCTCGCCTATGTTTATCGCTACAACTTGAAGGCGGATGACCTCGGCATATTGCCGCCAGACTCATGTGTTGCGAAAATAATACGCCGAGCCCACATCGGCCGCCCGCTAGACGAGTTAACGAAGCAGGAGCATGATCACGTGGGAAGGTGGATTCGCGGCCTCTTCGACAGCGAACCAGCCGGCCTGGGGGACGACCTGATGTCCTCGTGCCACCCGCAGGACTTTTACTTGCTCACCGCAACTATCTTCCAGAATATCGTGAGTGGATACTCACAGGGATACCTGAATGACGAAAGACTCAAAACGGGTATAGAATGTAAGCAAATCTCGATAACGGAAGCTTGGCTGTAGAAGAGGCTCACCGCAACCCGTGCAGACGTTGTTGATACATTCCTCCTTCCGTCATTAGTTCCTGCACTACGCTACCTCGCCGATCAACTTTGTGTGGAGAATAGGGAGCAGAGATCTATTCTCAAGATCATCCAGCTCATCCTGCTTCCAAGCTCCATTTCGGGCGAGGCCAATGCGATGTTATCCTCGGTCAAAAATTTGGTAGCCAAACCCCTTGAATATGCCTTGCGATCATATCAGAAACAAGACCCGAAAAACCAGGACATTGAGCCGCTCCTCAGTATCCTCAAAGACAGTCTACCCTTATCACGGCGCACGGGAGGATCAGAGCATAACGAATTCACGTCGTGGTCGAGCAGCTCGAGCAGCGGCCTTGTCGGCGCCATCAGGTACACCGTACAAGGCCTGGTGCAGTGGAGCATGCATCCTGGAATCAACGTTATGCCACCATCATACACACATCGCCAGTTGATTGTTGCTTGCCGGATGGCCGGAAAGAGGCGTGTACTAGGCGTGATGGTAGATGAGACGCGTAATCAGTCGGATGCAGGAAACGCAAGCATTGTTTACGATGTGGTGGCTGCTCTCATATGCGCGCCGGACGTGACCAACGAGCCTCTCGCA
>KB853169.1:14413-25307 GCA_000372705.1 Cerataphis brasiliensis yeast-like symbiont
GGCGACGGCTGACACTCCGTGATATGCTCAAATCGGAAGCGGAAAACTACCGTCATCTTCGAACCAGGGACGCAACACTGGCCGAGACGGTGTTGCGGCTTCACCGGAGGGCGGAAGCGCTAATGGTGCAACCGCAGCCACAGGCTATGCTACAGGGACAAGATATAAGGTCCTTGGGCCTCAGCGGAGCCGCAGCAGGGCTTGACGATGCCATGGCAGCGGTAACGGGAGTGCAGGGCAGCGACATGGCTGTGGATGCGGTCACGCTGGACATGGGATTGAGAGGGGTGCCGTCGGACCTCGGACTCGGCGGCGGCGGCCTTGATACGGCAAGCGATGCGGACTTGTTTGGCGGCATCGATACACATATGGAAATGTTTGACGGCTGGGACGGCATGGAGTTGGGCGGGACCTGAGCTCTTCGCCAAACGACAGAAACACAGACTACGTAATTATGAGGCTACATGACGGTACGGATCCGGCCCTCGCAGACGCGTCGGAGGCATGGATGGAACTGGCCTGGCACGGGTCATGTCTGCACAGGAGATGTGGTAGGGCTCTGCATAGTTAGTGCCGCGCCGCGAGCCAGTGGCTCCCCGTGCCGTCCGGGAAACGCGTCTTTTCGCTGGACAACCAAGTCTTGGTGTCTGACTATTTTCACAGCTTGGCCTTGTTCCTCTGCTTGGCCAGCATCTCGTTGCCGATTCTGGCCAGGTCGAACTTGCGCATCTTGCCGCTTGCCGTCAAGGGCGCTTTGGTCGGCACGCCGCCTTCGCCCAGCCAAAAGACATGTGCCGGCGCCTTTGGTTTGCCCAGCTGCGACTGCACCCATTCGCACACCTTGCGGTCGCTCGGCCGGCCGGCGTCGCCCCCGGCGTCCTGGACAAAGACGCCGACCACCTCGCCGTAGTGGGTGTCCTTGAGCCCCACGGCTATGGCACGGCTAATGGACGGGTGGGCCATGAGGCGTTCTTCAATCTCAAGCGGGTAAATATTTTCTCCGCCTGCCTCGTGCCAAGTCAGATCGGTTCGTCAGCGTGCAGAGCGATAGAGGGCCGGAATTCGTCGTCCCTTACCGCGGATGATGATGTCCTTGAAGCGCCCCGTTATGGTGCAGTAGCCCCTTTCGTCAAAGACAGCCTCGTCCCCCGTGTGAAGCCACAACAGGCCGGCCGCATCGCGCACCATGGTTTGGCTGGTTTTCTCCGTGTTGTTCCAGTAACCGACCTGAAGCTGGTAGCCGGCTATGCACAGTTCGCCACGCGTACCGACGGCCACGACCTGTCCATCACTGCCGATGATCTTGGCATGGGCGTGCGGCAGCAACGTGCCGACCGTTTTTAGGCGCTTCTCCATGGTGTCATCGGTGAAGGCGTTGAAGCACGTCGGCGATGCTTCCGTCAGCCCATAGTTGCTCGTGAATTCGGACATGCCGAGCCGTTGGACCAGCTGCACCATCAGATAACGCGGCACCGGCGCTCCCGCGATGATGCCTGTCCGCAGACGCTCACGGCGCAATGCCGGCGGTAGTTCCGCTTGAAGCAGTGAGTCGAACATGGCGGGAACCCCATGGACGGCCGTGCACTCCTCATGCGAAATGGCGCGCAGTGTTGCCGCAGTATCGAACACCTCTGCCGGGTACACAATTTTCGCGCCATGCGTAATGACCGCCAGCAGGCCGAGGACGAGCCCGAAGCAATGGAAGAGCGGCGGCGGGCAGCACAAGACGTCTTCAGGGGTGAGGCGTAGCCTGTCGCCAACAAACCTGGCATTGTTGATGAGGCTACTGTTAAGAAAACTTGTCAGCACCTACTTGCGATTTCCTCTCCCCGACGGAGCCTGAACAGAGGCTCGACAGGATATGAGGACGTCGGCTCACTGGTGCATGAGCATGGCGGCCTTTGGCAAGCCTGTCGTCCCACTAGTGAACTGAAGGTTGACAACCTGATGCGGCAGCACGTTGCTCATGATCCTGAGCAGCTGATCACGGTCCCGTCTACGGCCGGTGTGGGAATGAAGGAGCTCGTCATAGGTCGGGTAGCCGGCCATTGTCTGGCCGCGGAGGATGACGACCTGAATCCGTGGCTCGGCTGCGCCCCCTAGGGCCAACAGGAGAGGCGCATTGTCGAGAGCACCTATGACGCGAGTGGTAAAGAAGACCTTACAACCGGAGAAGCTGAGCCCGTGGAAGGCCTCGGTGGGCGTGTAGGTGTTGTTGAGAATGACGAGGATGGCACCGATCTTGGCGACAGCGAAGAAGACGGCCGCGTACTGCTCACAGTTTCCTGCTATGATTCCCACACGGTCGCCAGCACCGACTCCCAGGTCCAGCAACAGCACCTGGCTCAGCAGCGAGCTCTGTTGGCGAAGATCATGGTAGGACCAGCGGGCGCCAGTCCAAGGGATGATCAGGCACTCTTCGCCGCCATGCTGAGAGGCCTGTATTTCCAACAACTCTCCGAGCGTGAGGTCGACGAGCGGCGGGTCAACAGGCCCATGAAGAATGGAAAGTTTCTGCGTTGCCGCCGGTGCGGAGGATGAGGCTGCTCCTGTAAAGCTGGCGGCTGCAGTGAAATTAGCTGCTGCCATGGCGAGAAAGAGTAGGATGGTGAAATCAGCTTGCTGTCTGGCGCTCAGCCAACTGTTTTTCGTCCGATTTTGCCTGCCACGACTGCGATTGCTTTCCGGGAGAGATGTCTGAGGCCCGGCAGCTTCCTGAATACGCACTTGTGAACACACACTGGGGCTTGGTGCTTGAGCCGCCACACATGACAGATTGATTGCTTGATTGGCATGGGGGCCTTTGACTCTGTCAGCTCTACGACTCTCCTTCAGTCCGATCGGAACTTCACGTGCTATGTCCGGCCGACGATTGCCGAGTCTAGAAGGCGTATAGGCGACGACCAGACGAATGAACCGGGGGGTAATACTGTTATGTGTCATGCAATCAGACAATCAGATAAGATGTCATGTTGCAAATCACAACAGGTCTAGTATGATTTGTGTGCAAGTATTGCGGAGTGGCCGGATAGCATTACGGACAGCTCGTGTAGTTACTGGCAAGTTCCCAGGGACAATTCAGATCGTCAAACTAACTTTCAGCGCCCTTCACGACACCACAAGAGCGATTTCTAGCGCATATGTTCTTGACACCGTGACAAGCCATCACAATGTACGAGTGTGGGTTACAGTTGTCGAGGTGCACCTTCACGAATGAGATGGGTTACCGAAGAATACGGATTCGATGCAACTGCTCAACTTGTTCTCGACGAAGATGCAAAGAGAAAGGGAGAACGAAAACGCACTCTTAAAGCTCATGTCTCCCAGTACCATCCCTGTCTCGCGTGGCTCCTCGGACATCGGTTGCGACATGTATTTTCGAGCGACGGGAGCCTTTCATGCGCCTTGATAAGTCCTCGGAATCTGCTCCGGCAACGTATGTGCAGCTCTGGCTTGCCGCAAGCCGGAGACTTTTCGATGATCCCAAAGAGCGCTGGGAGTGCCGGTTGCTGGCAATCGGTGGGGCCGATTCATAGGCCCGGAGTGGGCGGAGCACAGATGTGGCTCGTGACGTCACCCTATGGCGGTGCAAGCGCCAGCCTAAACGCCGCCTGACTACAAAGCAGGGAACGGATGCGCGCCTTTCAAGTTTCAAGAAAGGGAAGTTCGGCCTCGAAAAGAACACAGAGAACCCCATCGGCTACCGTTGGAAAAGAGGATTAAAGCAAAGCAGGCCCGCTCTCATCCGAAGCCCGCTCGTTCATCGCGATTCCTCGGACGCCTCTCCCTCCCCAAAGCGTGCCCCACTCGCTGTCCTCCCTCCTCTCCTGCCCCCCCCCAATATAACCACCACCGCTCCTTGTAACAACATGCTCGAGTATTTCACATACAAGATCAAGAAGCACCAGACACAAAAAGAAGTCGAGCAAGAGGCGAAGCGCAAGGCCGACGACACCGCCCAACCGTCTGAGGTGCTTGGCGAGCGCAACGACATAGCCCCGGATGCTACGCACAACCCGGCGCCGCCTACGCCGGCGGTGCTCCGCCCGGAGGACGAATCATTCCTCGAGGAGCTACTAGACGACAACAATGGACCGACGCCCCCACTACCGCCCCGGAGCTACGCCGACGACAGCGAATGGCCGTCCGACAGCGATTTGGCGTCCCCAAGTGAGCCCCAGAAACATGAAGCCGACGGGCTCGGCAAAGACGTTGCGTCCAAGCCGGCCGACAAGAAGACGGGCCGCCTCGCCATGCTCTTCACCAGAGCCAGGAAGAACGAGAAAGGCCTGAAGCCGCACAGCGACGTGCCGCAGGCAGAGGGCGAGCGTGAGACCAAGGACCTGAGCCGCGTGCTGGACCGGCTGAACCTCAGCGCCCGGAATAACAAAGTGGTGTCCACGGATTCGTCGCAGCTTCTCCAGAGGTTTACCCAAGTTTTCAAAGATCTTGTCAACGGCGTGCCAACCGCTTACGATGACCTGACAAAGCTCATCGAGGATCGTGATGGCACCCTTGCCCGTGGCTTCGACAAGCTGCCGTCATCGCTCAAAAAGTTCGTCATGCAGCTGCCAGAGAAAATCACGGCAAGCCTTGGGCCTGAGCTCCTGGCCGCCGCTGCCGGTAGCCAGGGCATCAAGACGGGAGCCCAGGGTGGCATCAAGGGCGTGGCCAAGAACATCTTGATGCCGCACAATCTGGCCGAGCTGGTGACCAAGCCTGGCGCCATCGTCGGCATGCTACGCGCCATTGTCGAAGTTCTCAAGACCAGATGGCCGGCCTTCATCGGTATGAACGTCATCTGGAGCGTTGCCCTGTCTCGTGAGTTGTGCCCTACTTGAGCCTGCGCTGCGCCTCGTCGACGGAGACTGACCCTGCCCCCACCAATGACAACCTTAGTTCTCCTCTTCGTACTGTGGTACTGCTATAAGCGCGGTCGAGAAGAGCGGCTATTGCGCGAAAAGTCCGCGTCCGCCATTGATGGTGGCCATCGCATCGAGGAGCTGCCCGATGACCCGGCCCTCCCCGCGCCTGAGACAAGGTCGGCAATTTCCCCCCCTCTAGATGACGCCCTGTCGCAGCGAGCCGATCTACCCTCTACTGGCCGCCCTGAGATGCCTAGGCCACGCCGTTCGTAAATGTTGTTCTTCTTGATTTATATGTCTCTTCCTTGCCTTGTTATCAGCGCGTGCTATGAGGACGGACGGGTTATGGGCCGGTTTACATACACATGTTCCGCGCAACTTACCATTCACATGAGATTCCTCTGGAGGACTACTTCATACCACATGCTAAATTGATGAGAATCACGGGATGTATGTGTCGCGCTAGTCAGTAGAATAAACGCTTCTGAATTGTCGCAGCATATGGGTATCTCGCAAAGGTACTCTGAAGCCGCGCGACTCAGTCATCCTGCACAAGCTCCTTGATCTCCTCTTGTCCTGGGTCCATGACCGCGGCATTGCTATGCCCTGGGGTATCGTGATGACCCGTGGCGGCTCCACCATCCATCATCCAGAAGTCGACCTCGTCGATGATATCGTAAACGATATCCTCGGCTATTTGCTGCCTATAGCGATCCGAAACAGCCTTCACCATCGTCCGCGCAGGCTCCTCAGTGAGTGACATGTCTGTAGCGCCGTTGATCGGGCTGTAGTCGGATGGAGGATACCAAAAGTCAGGCCCGAAGTTGACCTCGACGGTGCCGCCGCGAAAGACGCTCACGGCGGGGTAGTAGCCGAGCATGCCGTCGTCGAGACCTTCACGCGCGCCGACCTGGGTCATAGGCTTTGATGCAGGAGGGAGAAAGCAAAGTAGATTTTCAAAGGCCGTTCCCATTAGGACACCGTTTTTGTAGATCCGGATGCACGAGTTTGGTAGCGTGCGGAGTGCTGGTAGAGTATGGCTCGGATGTGGTGCCTGTAGAGGCGAAGAGCCGGAGCCAATTATGGATGGATCCATCAACTCTTCCAGCTCCTTTGTCGTGTGGTACTCAATCTTCTCGAAGTAGGTGTGAGCTTTGAAACGGATCGGCACGCGGTCGCGCACAATGTTGGATGCCTCGGTGGCAGGCGGTGGCTCATCATCGACCGCGTCGATGGCCGGGTTATAGTCTCCCGCCATGACCTTGCGATGCAAATGCTCAGAGGGTAGTTGGATCTCCAGGCCAATGACATCACCCTCACATACGCTCTCGCCGGGGGGAAAGAAGTTTTTGGGTCGCGACATATGCACCTTTTCTCCAGATACGTCTCGAATACCGTAGCTATACGCGTCAAAACCGACGGGAGCGTCCAAAGAGGCTTCGCGCCGTGCCCAGCCCATGCGCACGTGTCTACCCCCTTCTAGTTTGCTGGGGTTTTCTTGTGCTGGTCTCATGCCTTGGGTGATCTTGCATTCCCAGTACCAGCGGCCTTCACGAACGGCGACATTCGCTCGCACCATGCGAAAGCCCTTGTCCGTCGTGATCTTTCGAGCAGTCTTGTCGAAGAAGACATGTGTTGCTGCATCCTCGAAGCTCAATCGCGGTCCGAATGGCTCGGGTTCGGTTTGGCGGTAGTATATCATGGAAGAGAATAAAGGGTCGGCGATGCAGTGCGTGTAGCGGAAGTTTTTCTTGTTGAAGACGCTTCGCCGGGTTAGCCAGCAAGTTCCGAAGAAAGACAAAACGCAGGGTAGAGAGAAAGGGTCATGAAGGCCGGGGCGTACTGCTCGGATATCTCGTAAAAGGAAACTTTTTGGCCGTGAGCCGTTGTGACTTCGTGATGCCATGTCAGGGTCGGACCTCGAGGCAACTCAAAATCGGATGGCTTCGGCGGCGCTAGTTTGTATCGCAAGGGACCAGAATCGCGTTGCCTCTGCTCGCGAGGAGCCCTGAGATCTGGTGTTGCAGGGCCGCTCTCACCACCCTTGGCCTCACGCTTCTTCAAAGTATCCTTCTTGATGCGAGAAGGTTTGGCGCGGGTCGGTTGTGACGCATCGTCAGGTGTGTGCGCCTCCAAGGGTTTGATTTCAGCATTGAGGGGCGAAGAAATAGCGGGACCGTGGCCTTCGTCGAGCGGCCGTTTTTGGGGGATGGAAGCGAGCGAGACAGCCGGAGTGGTCTCGCGCTTTGGCACATCAATATCAGCCGACATTTTTTCGTTGGGAGTGTCCCAAGTTCAAGGGAGCTGGATGGCCAGAATGAGTGGCGTTGCGGCAGGAGATGTCGGGGATAAGATAAGATAATGAACGAAGGCTTTGGAAGAACTCGCGGCACGAATTCGGTGGCATAGCGGCCGGCCTTTAATTAGGTAAGTCACAAGTTGTAAAGCCTGCACGTGATAATAGATGTGGAACTTTTTAGGCATTTAGTTGGTGAAGAAGCATCCGTTGCATGACAACAACCTTTCCCCATGTCAAGAGCACTCGTAGTCTGATAACGGTCATTGGTCGTAATCTCCAGAGCGGACCACATGCCCTATTTGTGTCACTGCTTTTCATCGTCCAGGCACCTCGGAGTTATCATGTGAGATAGGGATGCATCTGCGTAGATGGAAGCAAACAAATCAGGAGTTCCATCCTACGGCATGGCATCAAGAGCCCACGGCACTTGGCCAGCCCATTTTGTGTGACAGATTCACATAAACTTGAATACTTGTTCATTGTATGTTAGTCCACTTAGGCTCAGGACCGCTACTTCAGTCTTCGCACTGCTGTCACACGAATCCTCGGGCGAGTCTGCCTTAAACTGTACTTTGCAGCTTTGATATAATGATGCTCTGATCCATATCTAACTACGTGCAGTGCGAAAACTAACCAACTGTTCATAATAACTAGTCGTAAAGTCGCCCCGGTGCTGATCTGAAACTCGGCAGGTGTGCTCATCGTGTCAGGAGGCTTGGACTGCCTTTTTTTCCGGATGTTGCTGGGATGAATGTGGCCGGAGAAATCCACTCCCATGCTTCCTCGCGGACTTGCCGCGGATGGCAAGCCAATTCGGGACGAGCAATCCAAGTTTATAGTCATGTCCTCTCTTTTTTCCTTTTTTTTTTCGCTCAACTCAAAGATGTTTGATCCTCGTGCGCGGTCAGATCTCACTGGGCCCTCGGGCACTCTTTGTTTCGTCAGCGGCCGTGTTATCCGCAGCAAAACCCTTCACAGCGGCCTCGGCTTGTGGCAAAAGCAAAAGTGCCATTAAGTATGAGACCTTGCACTGGCGGCGGAAAGTGGCTTTCCTGAAGATCGCTCTTGGTGGGAGAAAGTATCGTCGTACCCAGCCGCCGCGTCTAATCCTCATTCATGCTCGCTTGACTCTTGACTTCATCACTGCCACGCCCTGCGCGCTGCTCCAGACACTGTCGGAAACCCTCTGTGGCAGCTTCCTCCCGCGCAACCTCTGGTCGATCAACCATATACCTACCACGAACTCGGGCCGGGCGAGCATCCCGTGCTGGCCTCGATCGACTAACTCCCAGACCTCAGCCAGCTCGTCTTCTGGCAACCTTGACCGTCTCTAGAGCTCGCGTACCACCACGTTAGCCACACACTCGTGAGCCTCTTGATCTTCCCCCAACTGGCACTTTTCTTGCTCTAGCAGCCAGCCGCGGTTCGATGCCCACACAGCCTCGTAGCGCTTCCGCTCCCTCGTCGTCATGGACTCTCGCCATCTCTTGCGCGAACCCTCGTGATGTGCGTGCTTGCCGGGACGAATTAAGAGTTGATTTTTCCTACGGCTCACCCTATCCGTCGGTGACTCCGCCCGCTGGCGCAGCGTATGTAGTAGGTGTGGTGACCTTGAGTGCCTTGGAAGGCCTGGCAGTGGTGGCATTGGTGGCGGTGAAGAATGAAAAGCGCCCACGCTTTGTCGCGCCGAGGCTAGAGAGCCGGCCATGATGGCGTTCGTGAGAGACTCGAGCTGTGAGCGACTTTCTGGTGGGTTCGTACGATATTCCCGAGGTATCCCTGTTGACGAAAACGGCCGACTACTCGTGTATGAACGTCGGCGCCTAGAGAGTGGAGGCGATCTGCCTACGGTGGCGGGCCGAGAGGGTAGCATCGAACTTTCATGAGGGAGTGTGGTCGCCATGTCCGCGCCAGAATGGCTAGGCGGGCTAATAGGCGAGCGCAAGCTGGATTTTATATAAGATGAATTGGGCCTCGCCAGTCTCAGGTCATTATGGGGCTGCCCCAGCAGCGTAGGTGACGATCCGATGCTGCGCTTTTTCAGATTCGCCGAAGACATTAAGCCCTGAGGATTGCCGACGTTGGGCAGTGGCGCTGGGGATGATTTCAATGTCGGCCTGATTAGCCTCAGGGGCTTCGGAGACAGCACATCAGGCGTGGATCGTACGACTCGAGGAGCAACTGGTGGTTGCGTGATAAGACGCTTAAGTACGTGTTTGGAATTTTGGGGCAGCCGCGCTGTTTCGGTCGAGGTAGGCGACGAGATCGGCCGGCGCGACCCGGGTGATTCGAGCCTTGGCTTAGACTGAGGCTTTAGCTTCAGAGTAGGCGCAACAGAATTGGTCGCATGGTCCGCCGTAGGAGAAGGGCGATGTGGAGTGGCAGTCGGAGGCACCGGGGACTGTTTGAAGGTCGCCAAGGCCGGCTTCTCGTCGCGATGCACAACGACTAGCGGCCGATGATTTGAAGGAGACCGGGGAGGGGCGGCCATATATCGGTGAACGGCGGCATGCTGAGCTTTCCAAGTGTCAATTCTCACTGGCGTGGGCTTGGATGCGGCCGGTTTAGGCATCTGAAATTTGTCGAAGAGAGAGACCAGAGCGCTGGTCGAGGCCAGGTGTCCAGCATCGACAGCAGCTATATTGGTCCTGGAAGCGGCTGTCGAGGACTTCGGGCCAGGACTCACACTGCGATTGGCAGCAAGCGTTGCGGCGATGAAGCTCGGGCTCTGACTAGTGGCTTTGGCTCCAGGATCCAGTGAACAGGCGAAAAGCATTGAATTTCCCTCGAGCATTCTGCTGCTGCCCCTTTCCCCGTAGGATGTTGGCGGTGGTGGCAGCGTCCGGAGGCGCGCATCAACGGTGGTGGCGGCCGTAAAAGCATCATCACCGCGGCCATTTTCGCTGTTCGTACGCGTGTGAGGCTCACTAAGCGATGAAGGTGCGGCGATCGAACAGAGTAGCGACGTGGTAGAGGAGAAGGGCGAAGGCGTGACGGGCTTCTTTGTGAACGCGATCGAGGCTCCGCGGAGGGCAACAGCAGCGTCGTTGGAAGGACCAACAGGTCGAGTCATGGGTGAAGGAAAGTGAAAGGGTTCGGCATCTACATCTGGTAGCAGAACGCGACACTGAATGAGGATGGGAAAGAAAGGAAGAGCCGGCGAATTGAGAGGCGGACGTCCGGCTGCTAGCGGATGGTGGTCGTCATCTCGACCGCGACAGTGAGATAATCCGCTCCGGGACCAATCATGCGCACTGTACGTCGTTTGCTGTCAAGCGTGGAGCCGACGCGTCGGCGCGGCGGACGAGATACGAGATTCATTGTAATCAGAGCAATCGATATTCGTTTTTCATGCTAAAAAAAAACGACTTTTTAGGCGGTTTCTTGTGGTTTCGAAAGTCTCGCAGTGAAATCAAGCTTGCCACAATGGCTACCGCCGAGTTTGAGGCTTGTTCAGCCTTGCCGGATTTGGCTGGCAGGAACGGGTTCGTAACTGAGTTGATACGCCAATTCGTTTGTCTGACTCACCCCGGCCTCCTAGGCATGTGTTCTCGTGTAATTTCCAGCGCTTGGTGAGATTGCCTGTAGACGTCGTGCCTGGTGTCTTTTGCCGATCGCTGAAGCAATTTATCTTCTAAAGAAGAACGATATTCTTGGGGGCAGCAGCTTCTGCAGAAATGTAAACCCAGCTACAGTGGGTATGCAAAAGTCTACGAACACAGCCCCCGCC
>KB853170.1:13514-25540 GCA_000372705.1 Cerataphis brasiliensis yeast-like symbiont
GCTTTCACTTGACAAACCAGAAGCAATCGATAAGAGGGAAGGCTGATAAAATTATGCTTCGCGTTCGGAACATGACCACCTACTCGTCATCTCCGGCTCTCGCCTTCGAACTTGTGGCCCGCTGTTCTGTAAGTCGACGTTTCGCGAGATAAAGCCTGTCTCAGGCGCCGATTAACTTTGGGTCGGGCATTCAGACCACCAGGGCTCGGGCTTCCACTCTGACCCTCCCCCATGGACCGGTCCAGCTTCCTGTCTTCATGCCGGTGGCTACGCAGGCGTCCCTGAAAGGCCTCACACCTCGGCAGCTTGAAGAGGCTGGCTGTGTGCTCTGCCTCAACAACACGTACCACCTTGGCCTCAAGCCTGGGCAAAAAGTTCTCGATGCCGTCGGGGGGGCTCACAGGCTTCAGGGCTGGAATCATAACATACTGACGGATAGCGGAGGGTAAGTCGAGTGGTTACCGACGTAATCTAAGCGAGACTGACGGAGACGACAGCTTTCAGATGGTAAGCTTGCTCGAGCTTGCCAAGGTGACGGAGGAGGGTGTGCGGTTTCTGAGTCCATACGATGGATCGCCTATGCTCCTCACGCCTGAAAACTCCATAGCGCTTCAAAACACCATCGGCAGCGACATAATAATGCAGTTGGACGATGTACTTGTCACCACGTCGCCAGACGAGGTGCGCATGCGTGAGGCGATGGAGAGGAGTGTGAGGTGGCTCGACAGATGCATAGTCGCGCATAAAAATCCACACAGGCAGAACCTGTTTTGTATCATCCAGGGGGGGCTTGACCTCGACATGCGGCGTGAGTGCACCAGAGAAATGATGGCGCGAGACACACCAGGTATCGCCATAGGAGGGCTCAGCGGGGGAGAGGCCAAGGCCGACTATTGCCGCGTCGTCGCAACATGCACAGCTATGTTACCAGAGCTGAAGCCGCGGTACGTTATGGGCATCGGATACCCCGAAGATCTCGTCGTCAGCGTCGCTTTGGGTGCCGACATGTTCGATTGCGTCTGGCCTACGCGGACGGCCAGATTCGGCAACGCCATCACAAGGAAAGGAGTACTGAACATACGAAACTTCAAATACGCACACGACTTCATGCCTATCGAAGCCGGTTGCGCATGCTTGTGCTGCCGCACCGGAGACGGGGGCATGGGAATGACGCGAGCATTTATTCATCACAACGCGGCCAAGGAAACAGTGGCAGCACATTTGCTAACGATCCACAATGTATGGTACCAGCTCAATCTGATGCGGGAAGTGCGCCAATCAATCATTGAAGACACTTTTCCGATATACATACGACATTTCTTCTCGGACCGGTATGCTAGCAAAGCGGACTACCCGAGTTGGGCGGTAGAAGCCTTGAGAAGCGTCGGAGTCGATCTGATGTCCGACTAGGTGGCAGAAGGAACCTGATCACGGTAGGTAAGTACACGTGCCATTGAATGCCATGCCTTGTGCGGCCTGGCTCTCTTTTTTCGCATTCAAACTCAGTCTATGCAGTGTCGACAGCATGGAAGAAACGCGAGAGGCCAAAAGACGCAAGTCAGGCTTCAGCTAGCCAGCAAACCAAATTTGGTATTGTCGCATAGCCAATCAGTTTACCGACCGTCCTGGAGGCCCTACCCTCCCGCGACTTGACTGTTTGGCCAGAAGCCCAGACCGCTTGCGGTGCAATTGCCCATGTATAAGGACCTACCTTGATGTCGCTTACCCAAATCATATGCTGAGGACAGAATAGGTGGAGAACATAGTCCTCGCCGGCCGGCGAGGCAATCCACGATGCCTTTCAGCGAAAGCATCTATCATGCTGAGGCCACAGGGTACTCGGCAACAGTGCCGGCGGCGCTGCCTTGGAAAACGCCTTGGATAGCTGTGAGGGCGATAGCAGCGACCAAGCGCGGCTTCAGACTTCTCGAAGCTAACAGGGGATATGGACGGGCCTGGTGCAGAGATGCCGCGGATTACTTATCGTCAGACCTCTTTGATGCAACTGATTTGTCATTCTGCATGCCAGATGATATTTTTTTCCTCGGCGCTGATGAGACAGTCTCGTGAAGCTTCTACGACGCGCCCAACTCATGCTGTTTGACTGAAGATTCTGCTGGGTTGAACAAACTGCCGGTGCTGACGAAGCGGCGAAGTCAGAACATGAACAAGAAAGTGTAGAATTACCTTGCGGAGGCCAGTAGAAGAAGAAAAGACGTCACAGCGGCAGTTGATGGTTGATTTCTCCGTTGGTTGAAACAGCGCTAATAATGAAATTAGTCGCTGAATGACATAATCCGCGCCGACTGTTTCGCGAGAACCTGTACAGTACTAGTCGCACGGTCTGCTGTATTGCCGCGTACACCCAATAGCCTCCTTTCCTGTCTCCCTTCTTCCCGAACTTGTCAGGGCCTTCCGGACCCTGTTGCAGGGACGTACTTGGACGACGACTGAGCTGTAAGAACGAGAATTAGCAAGTCACATGGCTAATATTGGTGTGATTGCGGCTTGAGCCGACAATGGCATCCAGGGGTGTATGCTCATTCCACCGAAGCAAGTATCCGTGAAATTATCCTATCAGAAAGCGAGCGGTGAACCCGGAAGCTATTATGAGATAGCCATGGCCATGCGTACGGAGATTTGGTTCACGAGTTAAGGCGAGCGGGTGAGATGACGGAACCGTGCATTGACACCAGCAGACACGAGCGCAGATTGACAAAGGATGACCCTGGCGGCGAGTCGGTCACGTTTGGGCACTTACAGAATCTTTTCCGAGTACTGCAGTCAGTGCGACAAGAAACTGAACCAGACTGCTTGCAAGCCACCGAAACCGAAGCCACGAGTCCCCGTGGAAGATTTAATGAGTCGCGGTTCGTCCATACTAGATCCCCCTGGACAATGTCGCCGCGTGCGGAGCAGCCGCAAGCCGTCAACCGGGGGGCTGAGACAAACGGATACGACATAAAAGTGTCTTATGGGCAGAACAAGACCCCTTTTCGAAATCGTCATACGCGATCGGTTAAGTGACCGAGCTACTTGGCAGTGCTTTCACCGGAGCCTCGACGGGAGCAGCCAAATTCAAGAGCGAAAACGCCCTCACGTGACTACGCAAACGCGCACCACTGCCGCACTAAGCACGTTTATGCGGACACGAGCCTCCAGTTCAAACAGACCCAAAAAGCAAATGTTGAGTCAACAACTTGACAGAACCGTCGCTGTAGATTGTCGCCACAGACTATCGTCTCCTACTCTTCTTGCCACGACAGACTTGCCGCCTATCTCATGAGCCATCGTCCCGAGTCTCGATGCCGTCTCCTTCTCAAGCCACACTGCTGGCGCGACGTCAATCTGCGGCTCACGCCATTAAGGAAGAGGAGGACGACGATGTCGGCCTGGCCCACTCCATGAGAGAGCTGTCTCTCAGCTCCCAGTCCGTCCAGCGCTCGAACAAGCCCCCTCGCCTGCAGGCGGACCTCTCGCCTTTGCAGGCGCCGCCGCCGCCGTCGCGACGCTCCTCACTGACCTCTGTCCGTCCTCAATTACCCTCGCGCAGCCCGTCCAATGGCCGGGAGTCGCGGGCTTCGCGCCCGGGCACGCCGCCTCTCATCCGGAAGGCGTCGATAAACTCGCTCCACTCGGTCAACGGCGTCACACGTCGGCCTAGTTCCGTACATGTCCATTCGCCCACCTCCAAGAGGATGCTGGCTCAGTTGGCCCAAGACGACGACCAGCCGCCGCCAACCGCTCGCTTCCTTGCTCGCGAATTCTTCCAGGCCGAGCTCGCCGCCCATCATACTCCGGGCTCTGCGTTACCGGCTCAGACGGTGGTTTTCCTCAACGATGCCGTCTACGGACATCGCTTCTCTCGCCCGCGTACCTCCCGCAATACCCTCAACACCATCGTCGAACGACCCGAGAGAATTAAAGCAAGTGTGTTGGGCATTTCGGCAGCTTACGTGCGCCTGGGCGGCCGCCACAGTCGCGGCACGCATCCCATCAGCCCAGAGAGCGCCGCACGCTCCCTGACAAGCATCCCCTTTCGTATTCGCAAAACAGATCGCAGGCTGCCGCTATGGTCCCCGGCCGTCACTAACGTCCACGGGATCCGGTGGATGGAGGAGCTCAGGTTCATGTGTGATAACGCCGAGTCGAAACTGGCCATGGGCGGCAAGGAGCTACAGCGGCCCGACGTAAACCGAGGCCCCGACGCGGACTCGCCCAAGAAGCTACACGAAGGTGATCTCTACCTCTGCGCCCAGTCTCTAGAGGCCATCGAAGGCGCACTAGGCGCCGTCTGCGACGCCGTCGATGCCGTTTTCACCTCGAGCCATCGGAGGGCATTTGTGGGCGTCAGGCCGCCCGGTCACCACTGCTTGGCGTCGCATCCGTCCGGCTTCTGCTGGGTCAACAATGTGCATGTGGGTATTATGCACGCAGTGCTCGCCCACGGCCTCACGCATGCCGCCATCATCGATTTTGACCTACATCACGGAGACGGGTCACAAGACATCGCCTGGCAGCACAATACGCGGGCTTTTACGGCGGCCAGGAACTCGGCAGCCTGGAAGAAGACGTCGATAGGATATTTTAGCCTGCACGATATCAACTCGTATCCCTGCGAGATGGGCGACGAGGACAAGGTCAAAAACGCCAGCCTGTGCATCGAGAATGCGCACGGTCAGAACATCTGGAATGTACACCTCGAGTCATGGAAAAGCGAGGATGAATTCTGGCGGCTCTACGAGACCAAATACGCGATTCTCTTGGAAAAGACACGCGGCTATCTACGTCAGCAGGCAGATAGACTACGCGCCTCGCATCAAGCCCCCAAAGCTGCCATCTTCTTTTCGGCCGGCTTTGATGCGAGCGAATGGGAGGGGTTGGGCATGCAGCGTCATCAGGTCAACGTACCCACAGCATTCTACGCCAGAATCAGTCGGGATGTGGTCACGCTCGCATCCGAAGAGGGCCTTTCCGTCGAAGGACGCATCGTTAGCGTCTTGGAGGGGGGCTATAGCAACAGGGCTCTTTTCTCCGGCATACTCAGTCACTTAAGCGGACTCGTCGGCCAGGAGGTACGCGACGCTGTGCCGATGGAGGAAGGACCAGGACAAACAAGCCCTGGGTCATCCACGCTTCACTATGATGCCGCGTGGTGGTCCAGCACGGAGCTTGACCAGCTGGAAAATGCTCCAGAGCCACCGTCACCGCCGAGAAAGCCACGCAACGTCACGTCACCCACCTACTCGTCGCCCACGCAAGCATCGACAGCCAAGGTGGTAGACCCTGAGAAGATGAGGCGAAGTCTTTCGGGACTCTGGACCGGACGCCAGATGGAGCGGCCAGCCACGCCGCCACCACCCGAGGTGGAGTGGTGCCTGGCAACTCATGAGCTTTCAAGGCTCATCGTGCCGGCCGGACGCCAAACCGACAGCTGCAAACCTGAAGATCTAAACGCCGAGGCAACTCGGGCTCGGCGAGATCGCCAGTCGAATCTGATGGACGTGCTGACGCCGCCAGCCCCCGTCAAGACGGCGGACCGGCCAGGGCCGAAGATGTCTCTCCGCGAGCGGAAACCGCGACCCATCGTGCCCATCGATGAAGAGACGATCGACCAAGTTCCAAAAACGCGCCGGAAGACGGTTGGCTTGTCATCTGTCGAGCCTGACAAGGTCAGGAAAACATGTGACCTTGTTATTCTACGGATGAAAAGTCGAGGCTAACAAGGTAGGTTGCTAGCTCTCGGCGTCTCGAGTTGACGCGTCTCGCGTCTCCAGACCTCAGTCAACGAAAATGACGGGCCGACGTATTAGTGGGACGTTGGAGACATCGGTCGCTCCGCTCGAGAAGGTGGCGGCTCCGCAAGAGATGAGCGAGGATGTATCCCGCCCGGCATCGGAAATGAGCTGCCGGTCGCAGAGTAGCGGCAAATTGACAGTGAAGAAGACGCGGACGACGACGGCCTCTCGTAAGAATGCTGCGCCCAAGATTTACCGTGGCTCGAAAAAGGCCTCGTCTCCGGCCAAGAATGAACAGGCACAGGCCGAGGCGGGTGAGCTTTCCAGGCCCTCGACGGCCCCCAACATGGGGGCATCAAGCGACGCGGCGGCGACGACCATGGAGGGAATCACGACGGGCATGAAGAAGATTAGGATCAACCTCATCACCAAGTCGCAAAGAGATGGCAAAGAGAGAGCCCGGCTCGCCGCCGAGGGCAATGCATCGCTGACCGGCATCAGCAGCCACCCGGTTGGTGGGTTGACGGGTCAGCAACAGACGTTGGCGAGCCCAGGCTCAGAGACGGGGGGACACTGGCTTCCGGCATCCACGGCCGCGGGGGAAATGACACACTGCCCAGCGCAGGCGCCGGCAGTAGGATTGCCATGTCCGATGCAGGGAGGGCACCCGTCACTAGCGGCCAGCCCCGAGAGCCCACGGCAATGGAGGGTAGCAGCAGCTCACGACTCGGCCGACACGGCCCACCCACTGAGGCCGGCTAGCAGAAGCGGCGGCGGCGGCGGCGAAGTCGTGATTCCCTACCAGCCATACGGATCGCCCCCCGTCGCCGCGGCCACGCAGGATTCGTTGAAGTGGCCGCCTCCCAACGTGGTGACGCCACTGGCCAGCACGCCGCCGGGGGCGACGCCCAGCCCGGTGAAGAGCGGGGACGGCCTGTTCCACTACACGGCCGGTATTCCGTTTGCGTCGCAGTCGGAGCCCTTGGAGGGCCAGCGGACGGGCACGGCCGAGGTGGGCCACGGGGCAGACGCCTAAAAAGTCGGACGAGTCGTGGTGAATAGCGACTGGCGGCAGCGTGAGGGGGGGAGGGATGAGAGCTGGTTGATGCAAAGCACTGGAGCACCATGTTGCGGAGAGCCGTCCCGCGTCTACGTCTCCAGAGGTCGTGAAGCATTCCGGGGAAAGAGGTCGGCGATCGGGCCCGTACTGATTGACGGAGCGATGGGCTTTTTCATTTCAGGGTTCTTTATTTTTGCCTTGTTTGGCCCTCGAGAATGATACCCTTTTGCATTGGGCAAACGTTCGGCTGTATGTTAGGATAAACCATGTATCACGTGGGAAATTCGGCCCGGCCAGGGCAAAGATACGCTATGCGACCCTCCCCCCCCCAAAAGAAAACAACCACGGCTGGGAGCGAGTTTCAGGCAAGACAGGAAGGGTGGTGAGTATGGGCAAAGACGGACAAGATGGCTGATTTACTTTGATGACGTTATCAAGGGCCTCACGAGGAGGCATAGACTAGCAGACAAGATTAGGCAGTCGTCGTCAATTGAAGGGCTTGCGAAACTCGGACAAGGGCACGCTGACGTCTTGGAGGACAGCGCGTGCGCCCGAGGCGGCATCGACAGCCGGGTGCGGCTGACGGCGCAAGGTCCAAAGGTGGTGGACACCGAGACTGTCGAGGTAGGCGATGCCGCGGGCGTAGTTGGTGGCGACCTGGGCGATGCCGTGGCTGTCGTCGGACATTGTGAATTTGCCACCCATAGCCAGCCACTCCTGGATCCAGCCGGTCAGCTTGAGCGGAGGGGGGACGCGGCGAGAGTAGGCACCTCGGCGATGGCGCGACACGGATAGGGCTCGGCCAGGCCCTTGCGCAGCGCGGCCGTGTTGCACTCCAGCCAGCCGCCCTGGTCAAGGACGAGGAGCAGGTTGCGGCGGACGGCGGCCCAGACGCGTGGCCACTGGCGCATGTCTCTCGCCGGCTGGCTGCTGAAGAGGCGTATCAGGTCGAAATGGGCGACGATACGGGGCCGCAGCTCGAGCAGCATGCGGTGCTGCAGATCAAAGTAGTGCTCGAAAAGAAGCTCCTCGGAGCCACCGGCGGCAGCGACGGCGGCGGCGTAGCGCGCGCCATCGTAGTCGATGGGCACGCCGTGGACGTGATGTACGGATCCGAGGAAGAAGTCGACACAGTCGGCGGCGGCCAGGGCGCGCACGCGCGGAGCGTAGGTCGGCCGGATGAACTCGGCCTCGAAGCCGATCAGGATGTGCACCGTGGCCGCATACTTGGCCTGCAGGCGCCGAGCCTCGACGAGATAGGCCTCGTGGCGGGGCGGCAGGGCGGCGAGGCTCACCGCCGGCTCATCTTCCTTTCCGGCGACAGGACAAGACGGCCGGTATCAGCCAAGCAGACGCGGACCACGACGAGGCGGCCATCAACGGCATGCGGGCGTGGAGGGCGAGGGGGTTTACCTCCTCCGGGTACAGGTCGCGCTCCTCGTATCGCGGCATATGCTCGGTGAGCGCCATGGTCTGGAAGCCGAGGGCGATGGCCTGGCGCACAATATCCTCGAGCTGGTCGACGGCATGGCCGGGGCAGAACTGGCCCGAGTGAGAGTGCATCGTGAAGGCCATGGTGGTCGCGATGGAAGGGCCCGAGGCCGACCGGCGGCCACGACGGCTGCCAGCCCGGGAATCCGCTCGGGGCAAGGGAAGGGCGTTTCGAAGGCTCGGAAAGAAGGGACGAGGACGCCGAAGCCAGGTGTGGCCGTGCCAGAGGGCAAGGTCCGGTTATCTGATCAGGAGCACGAGGTGACGTTGGTGACGTGGCTGTGGTTTGAGTTCCTGTCGGGCGACGTGGGAAGAGTCAAGCCTTTGGTGCAAGGCCGAGAAGATTGAAGACGAGAGGTCATGATTTATTACATAACGAAAGCTGGTTGACTACTAAGTCAACTAGTTAACTAAGTGAACTATGTAGTTAGTTGATAACTTTAACTAGTTGAATGCTTTTTTCGCTTTGGTGCATTTTCATTTAATGTCTTTTTTCTTTTTCTTTTTCGCTTTCACATGTGCACCATCAGCTACGAGTATACTTTACGCCGGTTCCTTTCCGCTCCGCATATTGCCTTCCCTACTTCGCAACTACACGATGAACTACTTCGTACGTAGCTATCATTACATCATTACTTGCACTTGCATGGCACGCACATACACACTGCGCTTCTGATGCTACAGCAAGGCGGCACGACTGGGTCAGATCAAGTCGGCTGGACGCTTTCCCCTCATCAAGTGACATCTGCATAAAGCATGTAACGCATGTAGACGGGATCAATGCCGGCCACTTCGCTTCTGACCCACCGCGACCTTCACGCCGCATCATCCCATCACCGTATGGGCTACTGCATACTCGCGTCGCATGACCGATAACCTCTTGGACAGCTTCCTTCCGCTCTTCTGTGCCACAGTCAAATGAAAGCATTTCTCGCCCGAGATTGCGCAAACATAATGTAAGCGACCACTTTGTTCAGTAATCCAATTGGTTGTCATGCGTCGCATAAAACACACATGGAAGCCCTCAGCCAAGGTTTTCCAACGTCGCTTTGTCATGCCCGAGGACGGTTTGGGACGAGAACCCCCATCATGGGTTGCACCAGAGATCAAGGCAACAGCTCGTGCAGCAGGCAGCAGCTAGCGTGCCACAACCGAGTTCGGTCAATGTCCGTCGACTCATGAGCCTATACTGAGGCGCCGATAGATTCCGGCCACTTGAGCACGGTTTCCCATGGTGTTCATGCGCGTCACCTTGGTCTCTTATTCGGCATGACAGTAGCACGGTCGTGTTGCGGGTCGGGTCAGTAGTTTTTGGTCACTGCCCGAGTGGCCGAAATCTCGACCGACGTCTGGTTATAAACAGGCGTCGATCAATTGAAGAAGCTGATGGGTGGGTATGTGGCCCGCGAGCTGCAGCAACAGGATGGTGGCGAGCGCCGTGCTGGAGCGATCCCGTTGCCACGAAGACCTGTTATTGGCAGCCAAGGCCATGGCCAGAGCCCATGAGTTTGGTAGCTGAAGCCGGGTCGCCAAGGTCAATTTTTTTTCGGCTTCCACCACGGGATTGGTTCGAGGCACGAGGAGAGACTGACCTTGTTCTGAAACAGCTTTTTCAAGCCGAGCAGAGTTTCAGGCGCCTGAGCCGACGAAGAGTTGCTCTCGGTTTCCATGAACGGC
This sequence comes from Cerataphis brasiliensis yeast-like symbiont, assembly GCA_000372705.1. Lineage (NCBI taxonomy): Eukaryota > Fungi > Ascomycota > Cerataphis brasiliensis yeast-like symbiont. Next base: position 23,481 of record KB853170.1, read on the forward strand.
TTGACTTGGCCAATGATACTTTCCCGGGCGCTCGAGGCCTCTGCAATGAGCATAGATTCGGCCGTCTTGAGGATTTCTTCGTGGAATCCCCGGCGCTCCCACGAGGTCCAGTCGTCCGTGGCTCTGAAGAGCTCGGCGACAACCCTGGGCAAGCGTCGGTTGCGGCTAAGATGTTGCTCATTTGCCAGTGGCGACGTTTCGTTGAACGTGTTGCTGTAATAGGCAGTAACTACGTCATCGAAGCTGTCGAAGCCGGCCGCCTCGATATGCGGCATGAGTCCCTCGAGTCTCTCGTTGAGCGGAAGGCGGTCGGTAAAAAGCGGAGGAGCACCATGGCACGCCTCGGCGCTGTCCTCCATGGCTATTTCGACGCTGCGAGGCACGGTGGACAGGGGTGTAAAGCTGACACATTCGGCCGATGACGAATCTTGACGCATCTTCTTGTCCAGGGACTCCGACTTCAAAGCTGCGAATGATTCTTGAAAATTTAATTCCATGCCCTCGGCCTGGTTGCAAGCAAAGTTGCTGAAGCAGTTGAGATTATTATCCTCGTCGCTACCGTCGCCTGATCGAATGCCGGTGGTTGCTCGGTCAGCCTGTTATTTCATCCCGTGAGAAGGACATGAACTCGAAATAGGAAAGCAAAGTCCAACGGATAAAGTGCACGAGAGAGCAGTTTAAGCGAGCAGAACAGAACACGGCCATGGGGGAAAAGGGGGAGGGGAGGAGAAGGAGGTCCTACCCAAGCTTGCCCCTTCCAGCGTCCCGTAGGGAGGCGGCTCGGGATGGCCATGGCCATGAGGTTGTTGCTGAAGACTGTTGAGCCGGTTGAGGAGCTGGGCTTGGAAGTGGAGGCAGTCGATGACAAAGTCCTGAGAAACCCTGACGGAGCGGTCGAGGAACGAATGGCCTGGCGGGGAAAGAAGCCCGTTTGGAAGCTGAGGCGAGGTTTGTGAGTTGGGCGGGCTGTGAAGGTAGCGACTGGCATTGGGGTACATGGCAGACTCGGGGTCGTCGGCGGCCTGGCGATAGAGGTTCGGATGGGCCAGGTGTCCGTATGACGGCGGCCTGTGTCCGGTCAAAGGCGGCGGCGTCGTCTCGGGCAGGAGGCACGCGACCGTATTCGGGGAATGATGACCCGGCATGACGCCGGCCGAGTCGGACGGCTGAGCACCGGCAAAGGCGGGGATGCCAGAGTCTCCGGCCGGGTCGCTGACGATGCTACGATGCTCGAACGTGGTCTGTTGATATCTCCGGCGCTCGTGGCTGTCCAGCCGGGCTTGTAGCTCGCCAAGTCTGGCCTTCATTCGGTGGCCTTGGCAAGGAGCGGTGAGCGGTGAGCGCTGACGGCCTGATGTTCGGGGGCCTCTTCAGGGGCTCCACGGCTACTCACGATAGGTCCTCTGGGCAACGCGGTTCTGGATTCTCTTCTTTTCCTTGGGATCCTTGACCCGCGTCCAGTCGTCCTCCTTGGTCAGTGAGGTTGGGTTTGGCGTGAGCGAGGCGGACGAAGCCGTCTTGCGGCCGCTGCCCTCGCCGTGGCGATTGCCACTTCTGGAAGCGCAGCCTTTGCCGGTTCCCGTCGCACCCTTCTTACCACTGCCCACGGCGGAAGGCCGGCCGCCAGAATTGACAGACTCGGGGCTCGCCGAGGGCGTGCAGGCGTTGGCTCTGGTGACGGGTGGACTTGGTGGGGGAGACGAAGCATTGAGCACAGTTGCCAGGGCCGCCTCGTAGTCGTTGTCGAGAGGATCTGCGACGTCCATGTACGCCGAGCAGTCTAATACGGAGGAGTCTAGCTCGGCGGGATCGAGGGCCATGTCAGGCGGATCTTGTATTGTCCACGAATGGGCGAGTGACATGACCAGTGAAGCCAAGAACGACACAGCCCTGTCAATATGGAAGCGGGACAAGAGGGAATGCTCATGCTACAAGGGGAGGAAAGGAGAGATGGAATACAAAGATTGGAAAAAGAAGGGGGCAATCGTCAAATAGACGTGACGGTGGCGGTGGTGACGGGATAAATGCAAGACAAGTACGGGGGATCGAAGGGGGAAGGG
>KB853171.1:4718-16959 GCA_000372705.1 Cerataphis brasiliensis yeast-like symbiont
TTCGAGTGAGTTGGTCTGTATATAACGTATTTTATGGGGCGGAAGAGATTCTAGAGATGAATCAGACACCCGGTAGCCTGTCAATCCCCCTTCCTCAGCACGCTTGGTCTTTTATAGGTGTAATATGTGGCGTTGTAATGGTCAATCTGAGCCAGAGGAATGTGCTGTTAATGATTCTTCACCCAGGACGCGCGTGCAGATGCATGCTGTTTTCCGTGGATGAGCAGCGTCTCTTTTTCTTCAACCAATCATGCGCTCAATTAGCTTTGTCTTTCCCTGCGCACGCTTCAAGCGGTCGTCAAACTCCTGAACGTCCTCGTCGGTATTCTGCGTCGATAGTGTACGCGGCTCGACAAGCGCATAGAGTGCCTTGACGTTCTTTTCAAGGCGCGCATGGCTAACCAGCGCCGGTAGCGTGCACGGCTCGGCAGCCGGTTGGGAGGCGGAAGAGGCAGAGTCGCCGATACTCGAGGCTTGCTGGGCGTTGTATCTTGGGGTTGTGCGGTTGGCCCAGACGACAGCCTTGCCGGCGAGACGACCGCTTTCGAGGAATTTGTCAAAGCCCTTGCGCATGCCGAAACAGCGGCCTTCATTCCAGCCCGCGCGCGCGCCGTCGGCGACACCCTGACGATAGCCTTCCCGGTGGAAGTCGTCCTCGAGATTGAGGACGGCTTCGAGGGGGTCCATACGCAAGGTTTCTTTCTCTCCTTGCCCTCCTGGCTCTTGCTTCGGGAACATGCCGTCAGGTATCTGGGACAAGGGCCGGTCCGACAGACAATAAACAACAGGGCGTAGCTATTTATGGGCTCTACACGGAGGTTGAGCCAAAAAAAAAGCGAGTGAGTGCCGTGGCGATTCAAGAACGTGATGGTTTTTCAGGTGTGTGGCAGGATCCTCGTGAGCTACACATCACGCAAGAGAATTGCGCCGTGCACGTGACCTGGAAGAGAGGTATGTTCAGTCAACATACACGCTCCACGATGGACGGCGATGAACTTCCGATGTGGCTTGACAATTCGACTGGGTCCTAGGCCACCCTCTCTTCCCGCTTTAGAGCACTGGGTCTGGCCATCAACGCGCGGCATTAAGGTGGAATTTTGGACACTTGAGCGCAGCAGCATAAAATGACCTTGCTGCGAGGATACAAAAGTCCACGATGTCCTCCGCCACGATGATTTTGCCCATCAAGAGCAAGCGGAACACGCTCGCTAGTACACTGCCTTCTATCAAAAAACGCGCCTCATCTAGGCAACGTGGTCGGTAGCATCCTCAGTGCCGACGTCTACGCCCGCTTCAGTAAGCTGCGTGATCGGCCGACGCTGTACATCTGCGGCATTGACGAGTACGTCACGGCAACAGAGACCAAGGCGCTCGAAACGGGCCGAAATCCCCAGGCGCTGTGCGATGAGCTTAAGCACAAGGGCGTTTACGACTGGTTCGAAATCGGCTTCGACTACTTTGGCCGCACTACGACGCAGAAGCAGACTGAGATCGTTCAGAACATCTTACGTCGGCTACACGAGCGCGGCTTTCTGGAGGAGCGCACGACGACCCAGCCCGATTGCGAGAAGCGCGATGGCTTCCTGGCCGACCGTTTCGTCGAGGGTGCCTGTCCTAAGTGCAGCTACGAAGACGCCCGCGGCGACCAGTGCGACAAATGCGGCAGCCTGCTGGACCTGTTCGATCTCATCCGGCTACGATGCATGATCGACGGCGCTCAGCTCATACCTCGCGACACCAAGTACATATTTCTCAAGCTCGATAAGCTGCAACTAGATATTGAGAAGTGGTGCGATGAAGCCCATCGCAAGCACGGCTGGCCACAGGGAACGGCGTCTCCGTCACCCAGTCGTGTTTATGGGCGAAGATAACGTACCTTTCCATCCCGTCATCTTCCCGGGCTCTGAAATCGGTACCGGCTTCAACTGGACCAAGCTCAACCATCTGTCGACGACCAAGTATCTGAACTACGAAAACGGCAAGTTTTCCAAGTCGTGGGGCATCGGTGTCTTCGGCGACCAGGTCAATGAGATTAGCTTATCAGCATCGGTCTGGAGGTACCATTTCCTGTCCAACCGGCCAGAGACCGGCGACACACAATTTGAATGGCAGTTATTTGCGCTGGCCAACAAGCTGCTGGCTAACTTTGGAAACTTTGTTAATCGAATTATCAAATTTGTCAACGCAGAGTGCGATAGCACTGTGCCTGAATGGTCTGTCTTGTATACGGATAACTTCTTTGACATAACCGGGTGGATCGCCCGGTTCGACGGACTGCTGGGCGAGTACGTTGATCTCTTGGAGAATGTGCGCCCACGAACGGGCGTCAAGAAGCTTATGGAGATCAGCGCCGAGGGCAACCTACTGCTCCAGGGCCGGTTGGACGACGCCAACTTGGTCGAGAAGCCTGAGCGGGCTAAGACGGTTATCGGCTTAGCCCTTAATCGGTGCCGTCTGCCTAGGCTACCAGAAGGAAAATACAGGAGAACAAGGAAAGGAAGAGGGCCAAGATAGCCAATAAAACGATGGAAAATGTGGCTGCGACGGTCGAGAAGATAAATGAAACGAGTAATGCCCGCGCGCAAGACGAGGGGGTTTGGCAGATGGTGTCTTTATCCGCCGTGCGAGGGACTTGGAAATATACGCAGACTGTGTTCTCGCCGACATCTGCTGCTTTGAAAGAGGTCGTGAGCCGGCCCCATAAAAATCCGACGCGAGCGAGGGGCAGCAGACTTTGGCTTCGTGGCTGCGCACTCAACTTTTATTTGAGCCGACGTCACTCTTCACCCTTCTTCCGTTCCAGTACATGGAAACGACTTTTTTTTGGCCACGCGCAGCAAATTTTAGAACGCTGTCGCTGTATTGAAGACAGAGCCCGAACACCGACTCCCGGCTCCCGGAATACCTGCGCCGTTGCCACCGATATAGACTCTGATCCGAGGAAGAGAGAGAGGGGGGGGGCCCCAGTAACGACCAAGATCAGGTAAGGAGAGGCAAACAACAGAACGAAAGGCGCAAACGAGAACCGCAACAGCAGATTGATCGCGAAAAACGGGCCAGGGGGGAGAAGAACTGCTCTCACAGACGATGAGGAGACGATGGACATCCGACTGTTGACGTGCGCGGACATGCCGCTGATCCAGCATGCGAACCTGGAGAATCTGCCTGAAAACTACTTTCTCAAGTATTACCTGTATCATGCGCTGTCCTGGCCGCAGCTGAGCTACGTGGCTGTAGACGCGTCGCGCCCACGGCGGTCAGCCTACGACTACCCCAAGATCGTGGGCTACGTACTGGCCAAGATGGAGGAGGAGCCGACGGATGGCGTGCCGCATGGTCACATCACAAGCCTCAGTGTCATGCGTACGCACCGCCGGCTTGGAATTGCCGAGAAGCTGATGCGGCAGAGCCGTGCGTTTTGCCCCTCCGCCTTCGCCTCTGAAGCAGCTGACGACGGAGGCAGAATTGGCCATGGTTGAGACCTTTCAGGCCAAGTACGTGTCGCTACACGTCCGCGTCTCCAACGTGGCGGCCCGCCACCTGTATGAAGACACGCTCGGCTTCGCCAACGAGAAGACCGAGGTCAAGTACTACGCGGACGGCGAGGACGCCTTCTTCATGCGCCTCGATCTCGGCGCCCTGCACAGCCAAGTCAGCGAGGCGGCCGTCAACAACGATGACGGGCCTCGCGGCGTGGACGGCGCCTTGGACAGCGTGGACGAGGGCGAGCCCGTGGGCGATGTCGGCCACGACCCGGCAGATGCGACCAAGGGCCACGCCGAGCTTCTTAAGAAGATTAAGGTAGCTGTCGGAAGGAACCTTGGTGTGGGCCACTTGGTCGAGAAGGTCGAGAAAGCAATCCACTGATGGCCGCATCCACGATTGTGATTTCTGACCAACGAGGGGGTCACGTGTCATGGCGGGGATAGAAACGTCGAATCCATGAGAAAGGGGAAGGGTTTGTTTGGTGAGATGTTGCCACGGTACACACTACACACACATCTCACGAGAGTATAGTTATATTTGAGTGCATAGCTGTGACGCATTACCATGCCATGTTTTCTAGGGCTCTGTGTCGTCTATCGATGGTTTTTTGGGTGCCCAGCCTTCACGCTCGGCCCATGCAACCACATTAAGTCCTCAAAGCGCGGCAGCCAGGCTAGCCTCGTCCTTCGCCGCAGGGCTTTTCTCTCGAGGAAACGGCGGATTAGGATGCATCAGGCGAATAGCTTCGACGCTGTTAGGCAAGCCGCAGCGCAAGTGAAAGCATTGTTGAAATCGTCCTCGACGACGATAGATATGGCGAAGGGGCAATCGGTTAGCAGCCGCTCCCTCGCGTCGCAGTAGAGGGCATATAGCCTCGCGAGAACTCGCTGGTGCCGCGGAAGCCGTGCACACGCGCCAATATGGCGTCCACTTTTTTGTTTTCCAAGTTACTGACGTCTTCCAACTCCCCCAGGATCTCGATACACATCAAGATTTCACCTCGAAGACGGCTGACCATCATTGCGTTGCGGTCCGGGTTGCTGCCAAAAGGCGCTAAGGCGGCGTCGGGGGCCGCCGCCGCATCTGGGGCGTAGTAGGCGTCTTCGAATTTCTCGAGGTCGCTCAGGTACGGAGGCATGGTGTACTCGGACAACCACGACATGACGGTGCATTTGTAAAACCAGAGCTACGCCCTGCTGGCGCCGTCACCGTCGTGGCACGGCGGGAGATTCAACGATACCACGTGAAGACGCGGCCAGGCAGAGTCCGCGGCCGCAGGAAGGTTCCGAAGGCGCTCAATCCGACGGGAGCGGCTCGCTTCCCGGGAGAGATGGATAGCAACTTTTGGTCGTGGATATACTTTGTGTCGCCCATCGTTCTTTCGCCTTGCGGCTGCGGCTGTTGATGCTGCTGCCGCTCCTGCTCTATTAGATGGTGGCCTGGCTCTTGAATCTCTTCAGGCGTGCCCTCCATCCAGTCAACGACCACGAATGATGACAGATCTATCGCTTCGCTGATCACGCCATCGGTTTGCCGGTTCCGTTGGTTCTGCTGCCCCAGTTCATCGGCCACTTGCCCAAAACTGACTTCAGATCCAGTAACATCTGATATTTCCACCTCTCATGATAACACTTCAATTGGTTCAGCATCCATGTGATCGGCTTGTTGCTTCCGCTGGCGTTGTTCAACTGACACCTGGCGCCCCGCGGATTTGTCAGACGTCACGATCTCCTTCTACGTAGCTTTTGAGGAGGCACTCGTAACCTGTTGAGTGAAGAATCACAGGCAATAGATGGAGGTGGTACACAAAGAAAGCCGAGACGGGGGTGGCCAGTGGAAAGAGTGGAAAGAAAGAACAGGGAGGGGTGGCAAAGCGGCCAGAAGGCGAAGAAATTAATACTTTACCGCACAGCAGACTAGTTTCGCGTTAAAGACGTGAAAGAAAGAGGCGGCTGTAGCTAGAAAGACTTTTTGCCTGACACGTAAGAGATGGGCTGGAGGCTATACAGGTGCACAGCTTCGGCTCTCATGCAAGTACAGGCGCCTGACGTCGACAGAGTTCACATCTCGCATAGCCGAATGCCCGAGTCGCGATTAGTGGCGCCGTCAGCGTTACTGAAATAACACGCACAATCGAATAAGAGCTTCAGGCACTCCGGTGTCTCTGAAGACGAAACTCAATGTCTTTTGGCGTGAAGTGGCTCGATTTGTTGTGGTCGGTGACGAGACCCGCCCAGCGGTCTCTCAAATGCGCTCCTCTGCTCAGGCTTGGATGTCAGTGTTGCATCGATGAAAGACTCCCGCCGTGGAACTAGGTATGAACCACCTTACCGCAACATGGAAGTTTCGTGATGGTACATGTCGATGCGTCCAGTCGACACCTTCCCAGTCAATCAGCGATTCTATATCAAAAGGAATCTCCGAAGGGAGTCTGTAGACGCCAGCCAGGACTACGGCGGAACTGCCGGCTTCCTTGCTCATTGACGAAATAGCCGCGGCACCCACGTCTGTCACGACACCACCATCGGCCTCGATAGCGTGCGCACCGAGAGACCTTTCTGACGCGTGACATGTGCGTCATCAGGGCTCCGCTTCTTATGATGATAGCCGTGATGCTGTTTACCAGGAGTTTTTTTTTTTAGTTTTTTTTGGGGGGAAAGGCGGCGCTCTGAGTCTGTTCCTCATGCGGTTTGTGCGAGACCTAAGTGATGATGAGAACAGGAAATTAGCGCTTCTGCGCTGCAAGGAGGATGGCTCGCTCGACTGTAGGCTACAGCTGGTAAACCACAATGTGATCGCTCGGATGAATCTCTATCTCGACTTGAGCGAGATTTAGTCGTCCACTTGGCTGATCTCGTTCCTGGTCTCCTCGATGCCGTCGATCATCTCGGAGCGCAGGACATAAGCCAGGTTGTTTGTCTGCGGGCCCCGTTTTGTGAGTGTTGACGGCGACGAGCTCCCTGAACTGGGGCCTCAACGAGGTGGTGGCTGGTATCGCCGACATAATCGAGCAGGTCCTGGATATCCTGCCAACTGGGCCGAGCCACGAACTTGGATGAGTGTGGGTACTTGCAACGGCGCAGATCGCAGACGTAGCTGTTATTCGTCATTAATTAATGAGAATGATTTGCCGAACGCACCAGAGATGCAAGCTTCACCGAGTCCAGTAAAATAAGAAAACGGATCCACAAGGCCGAGTGACATTAATCATTGTGCTTGGGTGCTCCGATTCCGAAGATTCTGGGCGTTCGCAGTGCCACATGCAGGACAGGCATGGCATACACTTCCGTCCGTGGTCGTGAGCTGAAGGAGTCACAGGTTCTGAACCGAAGCCCGGCGAGAGCAGCGACCTGCTGCTCGCCATTTTCAGATGAGGAAAGCCATTGGCACGAAATGCCCATGGATGCGTCCGAATAGCTTACCAGAGACGTCATCAGCGTAGCCCCCTACCCTGACAACGCCCACCATCCCTCTCACTACAGAAACGGTGATCCGGCTTAGAATGCTGCGAGCATCCAGCTTGGCCATCTCACCGCCCGCCAGAGACCAAATTGCTGATTCCGGTCGCTGAGTCCGTCGTGGTGAGGTTACATGTTGCGGCTTATCCTCGGCCTTGGGGGGGGGCCGCCACCGAATTTCGCCACTAAAGCTACTGACCGCCCAATTATTCCGTCCACTTGATTCCTACATGCACCCATCGGCTTAGGGAAGACTCGCGACCAGGGGGCGCGACACGCCAGACGCGAGCGAAGGCTGTGAGGCTCAACGGCATCTGACACCACACTTCGACCCTTGAATCGTCTATAACGAAGCCTGCGACGCCCACAAGCCCCGTCTGCTGCTTACTCCCAATCGTCTCCCGCAGGGGAGGACGGACAGAGGAGGCCACCGCATAGCGGCCCCAAATCAAGCCTCAGGCCCATCCCATTACCGTACTGCCCCATGGAGTTCCGGTCTGTCTCACAATGAACTCTCTCAACATTATCACCTCCCGCGTCTCGCCTCCACTCTTTTCTAGCGAGCCGCGCTTCAACGGCATCAACTCAGCGGTGACGGACCTCGACCGCGACAGTTCGTCCCAGGAGCCGTCGGCCGAAAAATCCGAAGATGACGACTCGGCGGACGCCGCGGTCGACGCAAAGCATGACGTGGACGATAAGAAACCGCTTGCTAGCGAGGATACGATACTGCCGGCCGCAGGGCGATGCGGTGACAACGTCCGCTCCACATGGTGGCATGTTGTGCCGCAGCGTTTGACATCCGGCATCTTCTTCTCGATCCGTTGGCTGCTGGTCACCCTGGCATCCCCTGGCGTCTACATGGTAACTTGCCTTTGCGACGACGAGGGTCACTTTGCGCCTCTGTTGCAGCTGAGGAAGCTGTTTGGCGTCCGCGACAATCGGTTCAGTGGCTCCGCGGCCGCAGCGTCAGCACAGCCCCTTTCCGTATCCGACTCACCGGGAACAAGACGTCTCTTTGGCGGCCTCAGGCCACGGCCTCACCCTTCATCGTCGTCGTCGGGCTCCTCCACCTCGGGTGCCTCCGACTCAGATGAAGCGGACGAGTCCGAAGTGGGCAAGGGCAAACACGAGGGGTCATCCTCATTGAATCGCTCCGAAGATTCCGACATGGGCCGCAGAAGTATACGGATTAAGTTGCAGCACGACGAGGCGTTGGGCCAGCGCAAGCATCGACGGGCTCAGTCGGCTGTTGCCGGGACTAAGGCAAGCGAAGAGGACCTTTCGGCGCAGCTAAAGTCGCCGACATCGCCCATGACCGCCCTCACACGGTATCCCAAGACGCCAGCGCCACCACGACCCCTAATCCCCCGACGGCAGCCATCGTATCTCAACTTAGAGATATCGCTAAAGCAGGCCAAGACGCTGATACTGGACCTGGACGAAACACTGATCCATAGCATGTCTAAAGGAGGCAGAATGAGTACAGGCCACATGGTCGAGGTCCGACTTAACACGGCTTCGCTCGGAATGAGCGGTAGTCCAAGCAGCGCGGCGCAACATCCCATTCTGTACTGGGTCAACAAGCGCCCATACTGCGATGAGTTCCTACGGCGAGTCTGCAAGTGGTTTAACCTGGTCATCTTCACCGCGTCTGTGCAAGAATACGCCGACCCCGTCATCGACTGGCTGGAAACAGAGCGCAAATTTTTCTCAGCCCGGTACTATCGCCAGCATTGTACTTTTCGACAAGGAGCTTACATCAAGGACCTAAGCTCGGTTGAGCCGGACTTGAGCAAGGTCATGATCCTGGATAACAGCCCACTTAGCTACTTGTTTCACCAAGGTAAATTGAGCGTTGTTTTGACAGAGCCGGACTCCTTACGTCGGACTCAAGTGAAGCGAAAGGCTCGACGAGCTGGCAGCGCAGAAGTTGCTGATTAGTACTCGCAGACAACGCAATTCCGATCCAGGGCTGGATCAATGACCCAACAGACAACGACCTCATGCACCTGATACCTTTACTAGAAGGTTTACAGTATGTTCACGACATCAGGGCCTTATTGGCGCTGCGGGGCGGCGAGGATGGACAACACATAGCGTGACGAGTCCCTTTTCCTCTCAAGATGGAGGCAAAGTAGCGAAAAGCTGTATATATGAGAGCGCGCGGTAAAGTCACAGCATATCTGGGCGGCGACAGGACGCAGGCGAACTATGGGTGCGGGAGAGGATGTTGTCGAGCGCACTCGGCCGTGTTCTGGCTGGCAGGAAGGCAAAAGAACGGGCCTCAGCTGCGGGTCAGCAGGCCGTTGGCTTCCGTGCTATGTGACATGACAGTACGCCGTGAAGAAGCGACGAGCCCTGGCAACGACCGTTCGGCGGAGCCTGTGCCCGCAGCGAAGTTGCTCGACGTTACCATATTATGGCTGACGAGTGAGTGTACTGGCAGGGCGCCTATACAAAGTGGGATCAGCCCCCATCCGGCTACTTCAAATGCCTACGGGCTGACTTAGTCACGCGCAGACTCGGAACACCATGCAGAACGAAGCGAGCCGCAATGCAAATAGAGAGGCCAAAACGGCTTTCTCAGTATTGTTCGGATTGTCATATCACGTAGAACTGTCTACGCGAAGCCTCTTCTTTCAGCAATTATCGCTACATCCGGCCATATCTCACCGTCTACCACTCTATGGCATCAAACTCGAATCATGGCCGGCCGAGAAGTCGTCCTCATGCTCTAGTTATGTGATCCCCATGTGAAGCCGAGTTGAGCACTGGGGGTAGCACCAGCGCCACCGCTTTGATCATCATCGTCAGAGCCATTGGCACGCTACCGGATCCTTGGCGGCGCTGTGCCCGGCTCGTATGAATCTCCCATTGGGGCAATTAGTTGACGCTTGCATTGATTGAGATGAGTGGCCTTGGACGGCGTGAAGGAAAACATATTCGTCGTGCCACAGTAGTGTGAGGCGGTTGAAAGATCAGCGCCCCTTGCTTTATCGGGTTGTCAGTCTCTGTCCGGGCGGACAACGTTAGCTGTGACAGACATGATAGGCTGACAGACAAATAAGGTAATTACAGGGAGGAGCCCCCCCTCCGGGATAGGTCGGTGGGTCTCCAGGGTAGCCAGGCACATGTAGATGCGGATGCGTCAGGTTCTTGCTGGGGCAAGAGGTCCGAGCGCGAGACCGGAACTGCACTCACGAATCACCCTCAAGAGATGATCGCAGAGTCTCCAGCTGGCCAGGAACAAGGCGAGGAAATCCGTGCGCCATCGGCCCATCAAGGCCTGCCGGTCCAGTTTCAGCTGCCCGGCGTTCAGCCACGTCCAGGCGGGACGCCCCTCCCGGCTCCAAGAGGGAAAACCGGCCGGCCCGTCTGCCTCCATCGCCCGCGGTGCCGACCGGTGAGCCGACAGCAGCGGGCATGGCCACTTGCTCTGCCTTTTCCCGAAATGCTCGTTTCCTTGGGTTCTGTGCTCATTCCTCGAAAGCCCCCCCCCCTCCCCCTTTTTGAAGGCTCGGCTGAGCGATGCGGCGGCGATTCTTCCCTTTCCCCCAGTTGGGCTTGGCGCGCCGATAATATTAGTCAACTGCCGTAAGAAGTAGCTTGGGGTCGAACTCTCCCCCGAAAAATTCTTTCAGCCCTTTGGTCTGTTATTTTCCAGTAGCGGTAGTGTGCCGTGCACAGGCAACGAAAAAGACCGCCGGATCTGCTGGGCCCGAATGGATGGAAGCTGATCTCGGAATTTGCGGTGGCGACAGGGGTGTTCGGCGATATCCCCTCGTGACAGGTCGGTACTCCCTCTAGGGTAGCCGGGCAAGGGTAGACGCGGAGGTGTCCGCAGGCGGGTTCTTTGCAAAAGCAAGAGGCCCGGGCGCGTGGTGGTCGGAACTGCAGGTAGATCCTCCTTCTGGGATGATCGCTGGGCCTTCCAGCTGGCCAGGAACATGGGGAGGAGATCTGGGCGCGAGTCGCATTCGATTCAACATCGTATGAGCTAAGCGTAGGCCGGATACCGCGGATGGGACGAGGAGGGCGACATAGCATTGTCACCCCGGCCCCACCGGGGGCTAGTGCCCGCCACCTTAAAATTTCAAAAAAAAAAAAAGTAGTTACCTTGGGGTCTGTCGCGTCGATGCCTGGCGAACCAGGCCGCCACGAGACGCCGCTGCATTTCGAGGTCCCGAAGCCGGCCACGGCCCTGAATCCAGACGCTTCACCAACGACCGGCTTGCGCCGACGACGACCGAACGCCGGAAATTGCCTTGATCCTGGCCCGTCGGCCAGAGCCAGCACACGGAACCCGTCAGGGCGAGTCTTACAAAAATCCCTGCCGGCTGGCACCCGTCGAGGATCGCGTTCGGCGCTCCATGGCGCCTTGCCAGCCTTGCCAGCTATTGCGCGGCCGAGTCGCTCTTTGTGACGCCTTGGAATCCCACCGCTGTCCGCTGTCGTCCTTGGTCTTTCCTCCCTTCGTCTCGCCACAGCCTTCTTCAGGGCGATTTGGCCTCTGCCTCAGCGCGGCTTTCTCAACCATCCCCACTTTGCCACCGCCTTCCTCTCCCGCCTTCCTGCCTTGCTAGGCCGCCAGGCCCGAAGTCTTCGTACGATTTGCTGCATCGAGGCCAGACGCCCCGACACGTCGCCGGCCCGGCGCCTCGCTCCGGACCCTCACGGCTAAACGCGTCAGGCGCCTTCCGCCGCCGGCTTGGAATCGCAAGGGCGGCCTTCGGATAAACCCTGCCAAAGCCAGGTCGCGAGGCAAGCCTGGAAGGGAGAATCAGAACATAGAAGAGAAGGTCCTGGAAAACACCGCCGACAGAAACAAGTAGCGACACTTTATGACACCCAGAATTGGCAGCCGATACAGACTCACAGAAGTAGGCATCCATAGACAGCCTGGGCTCTCGCAGCTTCCTCCTTCTATCCTCCCACTCCCCCTCCGTCCCTTCTCCGCGCTACTTTCCGCAGCCATTCCGAACAAGGCCTTGCCTTGCCTTGGGGCTCCGAGTCATCAATTCAGCTTACTGACGTTGCCCGACCACCTCTCCCTCTCTCCTTCTGTTTCTCTCGCTTTCTCGCTATTGCAATCTCACGAGTGAGCCAGCCTCTAATCCAAAGTCTTCCTCTTCAGCTGCTAGATTTGCTGCCAAAATCGATGCCCTGACCCTCCTCTTGGTCGTCATCGACACCCGCGACTGCCCGACGCCTGGTCCATTATTTCCCCTGGAAACCTAGACTCCGGGTCGTCTTTCCCCGGGGTTTCTTTTTTTTTTGTCTATTTGTTTTTTTGG
>KB853174.1:6182-20699 GCA_000372705.1 Cerataphis brasiliensis yeast-like symbiont
TTGACAATCTTCCTGCTATATGGTGGACAGGGCAGCGGCTCTCATCACTTCTGTCCTTGCCCGCTGATAGCACAGCAGGTAGAACGACACATCACCCGTCTCTGTTGCCTGGTGGCTGGACCTTTGACTGGGCCTTCTTACTGCTGTGTCGACACCTGACCGAGACCTGCAGCTGGGCTTGGGCTATCAAATACGGAGCCAGGTGGGGATCAGGAGAGGACAATGATAGTGACAACATGGGAAAAGAGCACCGGGACGTGGGGAGCCTCTGGGTCAAGGCCAGACTCTTGCGAAGCAAAAAAAAAACAAAAACACGCTGTGATCTCAATGACCGCAGGCGCCGCCCATCGTACGTGCTGCGAAGGACGTCCGGATCCCGTGTTTGCGTGTGTTATGCCACCTACGGCAGGCGACGTGACGAAGCTCAAAACAGCGGCGACGATGGAGCAGCCTCTCAGACGCTCAACAAGCACTAGATAGACTGGCGGTCCAAGGTGAGTCGCCAGGTGCCTCCCTGCAACCTGCCACCACACGGCATGGCCGGCAGTACGACATGAAAGTAGAACAATGAGGCCTCGCCCAAGGCACCATTCTGTCCGCGGCCGGGATCATGGCAGTCTGCAGGCTGCAGTTCATGCCCGGCCCAGCCATCCATACGAGAGCTCCAGACCTCCGGCAGCTGAGCTGAGAGCCAGTCGACAGTTGAGACTCGCAAAACATAATCAGCGCCAAGGACGGACGGCCCACGTCGATGAAGAGTAACCCCGGCGAAAACCAGCTGATGGCTATACCGACTGGTGTGGGCGACTCTTGAAGACCTCTCAACGACGGAGTGGCCGAGGGTTCGGTCTGAGACATCAAAATGACGGGTTGCGAGGTCTGCACGTTGACGCAAACCACAGCCCCTGCACATGTCATGTCTAACCTGTGTCCTCTTTGCCTTGAGATCGGCTCATCGAGGGCTGATGACTAACTCCTTTCTCTTACGGCAGAGGTCGGCTTGAGGACTCTGTGATTTTCATTTATCCTTATACCTCAGGCAGGCAGTTGTGTAGATCGCGCAACGATTGCCTCCTTGTTTCTGCCCCGTGAACACAACAAACCCGGCCTGGCTGCTGCCATGCATATCGATAGTGTTCTCGCATTGTCCTGAGGCCTGACGCAGATAGCTTACGTTGCTCGACATGACAATGTGCGAGACAGCAGCAGCGGACAAGTCTCCGGTTGGCGCGGCCTGTACGCAGCTCCCTCGGCCTGCCGCTGCATGCTGGACGGACGAAAACGAGTTACTTGGAAATTCGCCTCGGCGGTTAGCAGCTTCGAACACATAAGAAAAGGGGCCTCTCTGATGAGCATTCAATCCTCGATTTCGGGCTGTGCGGGCCGAAACAGCGAGCAGCATCAAGAGCCATCCCGTTTGCACGTATTCAGGGGGCCTGGACGAGGCCGAGTAATCTTGTACAATCGCAGGTCCGCCATGAGTACGTGGGATAACGTGATGGCTTCTCCAGGTGATCACGGTCGGAGGCCCGAGTGCGCCACACATCATGTGGACGAGGGACCTCCCGTCTTCAGACGTTTCCTGTCAATGCTTCATTTTTTTTTCAAAGCGTACGCCAACAGACGTAACAACTTGAGAAGACAAATCTGTTGACTGGAGGCCAGTAGCAGCCCTTTCAAAACCGCCCCTTGCCGTGTCGAAAAGAATGTAGCGAGGAAGATATCTCAAAAAGGGACCTGTAGCGTAACCCTCCAGTTGATGTGTTCCACGGCATGATGTCTATTTGCGGGGTGTGGTGCCGGGCACCTCAGAGGCCCAAACCTAGCAGAACGGGAACGCCTGGTGGATGAACGAGGTTTGAACAACTCTGAGCTCGAATCACGAAATCCAAAGCTGCTTTGTTGGAGGGAGGAGGGAGAGGGCTCGGAGGTTTGGGCAGATAAGTATCTGGCCGCCCATCAACTAGATGGGACGCATCTTCAGCAAGTCATCGAGAGTTGTCTATCTCACTTCCACGCCCTGTCGTTTTCAAGGCGCTGTTACGTCACGACGGGATTTGCTTCTCTCAATTTGGTTGTGTCGGAAGCATCGGAGTCTCGCGATGCCCCTTCGAGGCACTATGGGCGGCGGCTGCGATAGCGGCAGCGGCTTCTATAAGTATCGATGCAAATATTTCCTCACACATGAGTGTAACAACTGGGTATGGGTAGCCAATGCTCCATGCGCCATGTGTATGGTAAGTCACAATGAGCCGGCCTCTGCTGTCGCATCCAGTTTTAACGGGATGCTAGGCCCAAGGGAGGGACGCTGAGGGAGGTCAGAGTTCGGTCCGTGCCGCTTTCCTGGACGTTGTGGCCCCCCGTCTTCGCGAGGGTGTCCTACAGTACGTCCTGTTGGAGTTGGTCCCACCGATAGAAGCGGGCAAGCACTGGTCGATGAGAGAAAAGGTCCTTGAGCCTGAGCCGGCAGTTCCCATGAGGGGGAGAAAGACGAGTGCGCATAGATTATCCTCGCACCAGGGTTGACATGACCATGTGCAGTTCAGACGGAACAGTTCGAGACTGGGTTGTTTTGCATGCCGGCGAAAAAGTCGCCAGCGCGTCATTGGTCTGATGTCTCGAGTGATCTGGTCATTGAGGGCCTCAAACCGCTGTACAGGAAGGCCGCCGCAAGTTCCGGGTTTCTTCCCGTGAGCAAATCATTTGATTGCCACCCACTTCCACACGTGAGCTCTCGTGGGCGATTGCCATAGAGAGAAAGCCATGGTGGGCATGCGCATTTTGTGGCGTCAGCTGCTCGGCTGGGTGTCTGAAGACTATGGAAGGGGTGAGCATGATTGCTAAATCTTCCCGCCAAAGCGTCGCAAAGGGCATCGAGACCAAATGTGAGGGTGACTGAGTGACTGGTGATGCTGAATCCACTCTATTTTTTGGGGAGAGGGTCACCTGTCGCGACCTGATCGTGACGTCGTCGAGCTGGGAGAATAATTTCTCCACGCTCGCAATGCCTGTTAACCCCAAAGACACGCCATTTCGCCCCGTCGCCTGGATCGTCGTCTTGCGGAGACAGGAACGGGCTTCGATTCACCAGGAGTTCAGGAGAGCGCTGTGTCAGAATCGCGGCGACGGTGTAAGGTCACCAACTAAGGTATAATGCCTTCGAATTATGCTTAGATAACCGGAAAAACTCCCGATGGGGATGGCTTCATTTTCCTTGCTGGACATGGGAGGTCGGCCCATGACCAGCACAGGCGCTGCTGCGAGATAAGCTGTCAAGGATCCGCGGATCGTCTGTCCCGGAACTCCCACACTGAGTGCTTCGGTTGAGAGGCGGGCAGCCACGATAAGGAGCGTCCGAGCCGGCGAATCCCAAAAAGGAAAAAAAACACTTCCTATTCAAAGACCGACGCCTTGTTTTCTCACAGGCAAGGGACCTCCAAGTCTGCATGAAATTGTCGGACAGGGATGCCTCCCTCACAAGATGACAGGTTGAATTTTGTAATTTCATATGATGCTGGCCATTTTCTTTGTCTACACAAAGTCAGCGGAGCAAGATGCGCCCTAGCAAGATACTAATTAACTAACTAACTACTTCGCTCATTGTTCGCCTGGCTATATGATAGGAAATTATCCTTGATGAAACAATTGCACCGTATCGTTATATCCAATATCAGCTAGTTAGTGTGTCAAGACGGGCCAAAAATAGATCTCGCATGCAGATAGACGAATGCCCGGACAGCATACGCGACGGGACTGAAAGCATTCTTGAATCTGCCATACCACTGAAAATGCATGGCCATAATAAGTTCCTCACAGACCAGCTGCTCAGCGAGAAACGGCCAGTCAGTGCTCGCGACACGCGCTCATGGCTTGGCCTGAGCTAATTTATTTTGCGTGCAGGTCACGTACCGTATCCTGAGCAGAGCGCTTGATGTTCATGTCAACACCGCGAAATGGTAGCACGAGTCGCTTCTTTCCTTATGCCTCCGCCACTTAACCGAAACACTAACGAGCAATACGCTGGTAGTATGCTCTACGAATTTTACCAAGCTCAAAATGCGTTGAATAAGAACTCTGTCTACGCGACATTTGCGATTTACGGCACAAAATCTACCAAGAACAAACGCCTGAATGGAGATGATGCCGACCTGAGCAGCTCCATACCTGAATCCGAGTCTCGTGCCGATGTGATACCAGGTCAGATTTTTACCCTCGTGGGAGAGGAGAATTTGGAAGGTGAGAGATTCATAGGCTTATGGTCAGACTGTTCCGAGTCATGGGCTGAAATCGGTCCAGCTCTCCTACTTGAGTATCAGGAGGTTTCGTCAGCTCACGTTTACTGTCTTGCTTTCCGTCAGAATAAAGCTGTCGCTCGACTCGCAGATATGGTCACGTCAATACTCGGAGCAAACGAAGAAGAACCGCTCTCCGGCGCCACCAAGTATGGAACCATTTCAAATACCGTGACGTCCCGACGCGACCCCAGCAATCGCTTGAAAACCCCCGTTGCCAACCCATCAAACCATAGCGACAAGCTACCGGGGAAACCCCCAGTGAAACTCCCGGACAAGGGCAAAGAGACTCCGAAAGCCAAGAAAGCGGCAGAAACGCCTGCGCAAGCAACGCTAACACGTAGATCAGAGAGGGAGCCAGCTTCAGTCTCTAAAAGAGGTGTTCCCCCTATAAATACGCTACCCTTCACAAAATCTGCTTTGGGGTCATCTGCGAAGCCGAGCCGAGCGATTCAAGAAGGCGAAGACGACGCACCGGCGCTGTCCGACGATGGCGAGGCTGATAATTCTGATGTGCTACCATCAAAGCCGACACCGTCGGCACTTTGCAAGAAGTCTGCGAGAGACAACAAAAAGGAGCGCGAAAATAAGCTCAAGCGCCTGATGGATAGCGACGATGAGGAGCTTAACATGGAAAATAACAAGGCCTCTCAGCCCGAGGCTCTACCCGAGTCCGAGCCGAAACCTAAGACGGAGACAGTGACAAAGCCTCAGACGCGCGCGGAGGCAGCCGATATCGCACCAAACTGCGCTAATGGTCGTCGCCGGGGGAAACGTCGTGTCATGAAAAAGAAGCGCATCTTGGATGATCAAGGGTACATGGGTAAGTTTGTGCCCGTCCTGACTTGTACCATATCGGGAAAAATGAAGACAACGGCCAATAAGTCAATTGTATAGTCACCATTCAAACACCCGAGTGGGAATCCTTTTCGGAGGACGATACTCCTCAAGCATCGGTGGATACGGCAACTTCCACTTCGACTCCTACGTCTTCAGCGACGGCAGCCAGGAAGACTAGTGGTAAGACTAGCCAAGGCAAAATCATGTCATTCTTCAAGAAGGAGTGAGAGCCTCATTTGAGACGTCACTATGAGGGAAGGCCGAGAGTCAGTGCATTGAGTGAAAAATGCATTCAAGCCTTCCCCTTCAATCATAAGCGTCCTGCTCCATCTATTTATAAGCGTCGCGGAAAGCGTTCTCGCGCAACTTGGACGCCTGTCCTTGGTACTTATCCATATTACATTGCATGCGCTCAAGGAGGCTGGCCAACCTGCGAACACCCTCGACAAGGGTGTCCTCTGGCTGCCATGCAAAGCAAAGCCGGATTGCTTGGTCAAATTGAGAGTCCCGCTCATCTCCACTCACCTCAAACATGCTTCCAGCTCCGATGGCGAGGTTCTCCTCCTGCAGGGCCGCCTCAGCAATCACACTCGCCGCTGGCAACCGTCCGTGGTTGGCCGTCAACCAGATAAAGTACCCCCCGTAAACTTGCTTGCCCTCAAGACTGGATTCCCTCGCCCGAATACCGAGCGGTGAAATGTACTTGCGTATCGCATCCATCATGAGTCTGTGCCTTCGCTGCAGTGACGGCCGCATCACATTGTCAATGTGGACTTCTAGCTGACCATTTCGGACTAGATCGCCGAGGATTGCAGCGCAAAATTGGCTTGGAGCTCCAACGGATAAAGTGGACGCGGTTCTGCTCAAGCCGGTGACAAAGGCGGGAGAAGCCTCGACCCAGCCGGTGCGCAGGCCTGGCCCTGCAATCTTACTGAAAGAACCGTTGCTGATGGCGTGGCCGAAGCCGCCAAAGTCGCCCTCTGCACGGCTCATCTGGAAGTCGATATCGCAGAGACGTGGAAGCCTCATATCGGAGGTCCTTTCGGCCCGGATCTCGCCTTGCAACGACCACTGGAGAAAGTCGTAGACGTCATCACAGACGATGAGGGCGTCAAAAGTCCGTGCAAGCCGCACGAGACCCTCACGCCGCCGCAGTGGCATGGTTACGCCTGATGGGTTAGAGCAGGTCGGCACGCAGTAAATGACATGCTTGTACAGCTTGCGCGACGGACCGGGTGCTTTAAACAGCTGTAGACGGGCGCGTATTAGCGCTGGTCACGATAAGCAGGCATCGTGACCAGGCGTACTGACTTTCTGGGAGGCTGGACCGGCACTATCCTCCATTTCCCTGATACGTGTCTCCAAGGCCTCTAGGTCTATCCCCTCGTCATCTGCTGGCGAGCCCCTGAGTCGGCCCGCGAAGCCGGCGTCCTCGAAAATGCCACAGACCAGGTGATAGAAGGGCTCGATGATCCAGGCGGCCCGCGTATAACTGGGGTCGGTGAAGCTTTGCAAGACGCAGGCCAAGTTCTGACTAGCACCGCCTGTGATACATATGCGATGTGTGTCCGCCTCGACGCCGTAGTGTCGTGCCAGCCACTTGGCCAGGCCGTCGCGAAGCGGCTGATATCCCGCATCAGGTCCGTACTGTAAAATGCCCGTATGTTCAGCCGGTTGCGTAAGAACGCGCTGACAGGCAGCAGCCAGAAGATCTGCGGGTAGCACTTCGGGCGAGGGCCAGCTACGCACAAGGTTGATGGGTCTGGACATGGTAGAAGCTCGGGGAGCGTACCTCAGTAGGACCTAGGTGCGGAGATCAGGGTTCTCGAGGCCGGTCTTCAAAGCTAGCCTTACCTAAGACCTACCTTCCGCCGTTTGACACGTCACGAATACGAGGTTACATTTCCACACCTTGCCAGCTAGTAAGCCGGTTATGATGGACGAGAATAACTAAGAGGTAGTAGGGTTGGAACAGGTGACCAACGTGACCAGTATACATCATCTCCAACATCCAAAACACCTACGCATCAAACCCATCGTATAAGAGCCGTCAATCACGATACTGTACCCAGCACTGCCTGGCTACCGAAAATCAAATGCCGTGTTCTCTTCGCTGCCGACGTATCGTACATGCGGGAAGCAGTGCGGCGGCTGACAGCCCTCGCGATGGACCTCGCGCTGATGCGTGCAAAAAGACAGCACGGTTCCAAGTACCGACCAGCATTCGTCAAAGCCGGCAACGACATCTATCTAGAACTTCACACGGGTTATTCCGAGAGGAGAGCTCACGGTACGAGAAGCTCCGTTGTACATGAAGCGGATGCTCAATGACCTTGCAGCGGAATTCAAACTGCTTGGGAGAGCAAAAGTCCATCCGCTTGACTATCGGGCATGTTCAGCCAGCTTCCAAGGGTCACTACCGGGAAGAAGAGCACGCACGAAATAAGGATACGTGGAAGTCGGCAGTCGATTACCTATCATGTGAGAAGTGACTAGCGATGGCGTGGTATGCATTTTCCACTCCATCCAGTCCAGGCGTCTCCCGATTCTAATCATAGGAATGGTCGTAACCGCCGTAAGGCCCCTTTCAAGTCACCGGAAGTATAAAAGTCCCGAGTTCGTCCAACATGACTCGGGTGGAGCCCGAAATTACCGTTTGGGCGGAAGACATGGAGCTGTTGCAGCTCTATGAAGACTCGTGGTATTTTGTGATTTCGCTGTCGGTGAGCTATGACGACGAGTCGAATGGTCGCCGGCTACGCCCATGTAGTGGCTATGGCGATAGCATCAACTCGACCTCAGGTGTCGCGGTCCGCCATCAACGCTACCCTGGGTTACGCTCACGTAGTGGCTGTGACGAGACCGTCAGTTCGGTTCCACGTGTCTCGACTAGCCCGTCCTCAACAAATTGGGTCAGGACAAACTACTGCTGGCTCTGGCGTGAACCTATTCTGGCAAGAAGCCAACTTATGTAGTTTTTATAGTCAAGTAATTATAGAGATCTAGTATCCGGCCATGGGACAAAGACTCTGCTAGGATTAAACAAACCCATCGGGTTGCGTCTTGGGTGAGATGAGCCAAATGGCGAGGCAGAGAGCACGTGCTTCGCGAAATGCTAGTTGAGCGAGCGACTCCATCGTCGGTCGTGAAAGCTGGGTGCGGGCCTGGGTGCTATTCATCAAGGTACTTTTTGGCCTGTGCATGTCACGACTCCCCACGCTGGGTCGGCTGGTCGTGACACATGAATGGTGAAGCGTCGTCTCTGGTCCGAAAAGTCGACGGTAGCGAGTTCATCGAGGAGAAGGCCTTGGAAGAGCTAAGAGAAGCGGGCTTTTCGTTCTCGGTCAGGACGATGAACGACGCAGCCGCACAGGTTCTCGTGTACGACGCCGCCAAAGGTACTTGAGATCTACCAAAAAAGACGGCAATGGGACGATGCTTTGTTAGTCGCAGCCAGGTAGGCAGGCCACTCTCACGGACCAACCCGCTAATAATGGGGAAAATTTCCAGCCAGCCACCCCTCCGCCTCCGCCTCCGCCTCCGCCTCCGCCGCCGCCGCCTCCGCCTCGCGGCACAGTAACAAGCTTCCTCCATCATCGTACCTTGCCCACCCACACCAGCTTCCTAGCCAGCTTCTGCGTCTGCCGGGCCGCCAGCCTCTGCAATACTCAGTCTTCCCGGCCTACCGTCTGGGCGTTTTGACGGAAACTATTAGGCCGCCGTTCCTGCCATCTCCTGCAGTGTATCTCTTTTTCCGCCATCGGTTGTCCGACCATCCCCCTCTCTCCTGTTTTGCGCCACATCCGGAGCTCCGCACTTAAAGCTCCAGCCTCGATCTCGATAGCTCTTCAGCGGCGGTTCCTTCCAAGACACCTCGCGCACACACATACTCGCCTGGCTTTTTCTTGTCCACCATCATGATGTCCGGAGAAGCGTGGCTCTACCTGCTGGCGGTGCTGATCAACGCCATCAACCTGTTTCTACAGGTATTCTTCACAATCATGTACAGCGACCTAGAATGGTAGGCTTTGATCTCTCGGCTTCTGCGGGTCATGGCACGTTGAATTCCGGACTGACTGGAACACGCAGTGATTATATCAATCCAATTGAGCTCTGCAACCGTCTGAACGCCTACATCATTCCCGAGGCGGCTGTTCATGGTTTTTTGACCTTCCTGTTCCTAATTAATGGATACTGGCTGGCACTCATTCTCAACCTGCCGCTGGTCGCCTGGAATGCCAAAAAGTAGAATATGTCTATATACTGTCCGTGAGTAGGGCTAACGTATCACTAGGATCTTCGACAACACACACCTGCTCGATGCCACAGAAATATTTCGAAAACTCAACATCCACAAGAAGGTGCGTGCTAAGAAAACGTTTCGTCGAATGATCCGCCGCTAATAGCGCTTAGGAATCCTTTGCGAAGCTGGCCTTTCACTTGATCATGTTTTTCTTCTATCTTTACAGCATGATTGTAGCCCTCATCCGAGATGAGTCTTCTTAACTCAATCTCTGGCTCACACGTCACGAGCATAGGGGTCAGGGCGCAATGCCCCTGAGCGCAAGACTAACGATGGAAGTCACGATGAGCTATCTCCTAGACAAATGCAAATGATAATGAAAAGGAGGGGGAGGTGTTGTCGAGCGACATCTTGAGGTACGGTATCCTGCGGCACGCTCCTTGGCGTTTGGGGAACTCCTGACAGGATGACGCCAGGCGAAGGGTATGATCCGTCGCGAATCTACTACGCTTCATATTTCTGGAGCAAGGTTTACGTGGCGGGATCAAAGAATATTTTTTTTTTTTGTTTCGAGGCATTGTAACTATCTGGTAACTACACCGCACGAGATTTGCAAGACAGGAGGGAGTTTCGACTTGGGGCGGATGCATCACGTGACTTCGTACTATATCCGGGTCAGGGTTGTATGGTCAATTTCGCCTCCTGCTGCTTGCAACGTAGGCAATCCGGAAGTTCGCCAAGCAGGCCACCGCAGTGCAGTTGGGCAGATCGCATCATGGCGGACTTGGGCAGATACCCGCCCAATCTATTACCGCAAGACGCATTGATTGTACGACAGCAAGAGAAAGCCGAACCAGAGCACGCGGTCGTACCCTACTCTGCCGAAAATTTGTCCAAGCCAATTTTAGGGCCTGCAAACCCATTCCGAGATGAATCGAACGGCCAGAAGCGAAAAAATGTCCTGACTGGACACGCGGAAGAAACTTTTCTTAGCGAGCATACCTTTCGGAGCAAACATCGGGCGATCGAGAGGAGAGGAGGCCCCGAACGAGAGTATCAGAGCGGCGAGGCTATCAAGGCGGAAGCAGCGCGAATACGGGCCGGTCGCGCCAACAAGGGCGACTCTACGATTGCCGAAGGCCCCGAAGCTTATGTCGGTCCCTGGGCCAAGTACTCGACAGCGGAGTATGAAGTTGTGGGAGATGATGAGGAGCTGAGAAGCGACGAGGAATACGAAGTCGTCGACGATGACGACGTTGTAGAGAGCGGCACGGTTGTCCAGGCCCCGGTCGTTGCGATTGCGCGGCGGAAGCAGGTTGAAGAGCAAGGGGGCGAGACAACGACATTTCATGGTGCCGAAGAATTCGACTATCAGGGCCGCACGTACATGCACGTTCCGCAAGATCTCGACATCGACCTGCGCAAGGAGGCCGGCAGCATCACAAACTACATTCCCAAGAAGCAAGTTTTTGCTTGGAAAGACCACGCAATGGCCGTCACGGCTCTGCGCTTCTTCCCAGGTTCGGGCCACCTGCTTCTCTCCGCCAGTGCCGACGCCATGGTCAAAGTGCGCGACGTATACCACGATCGAGAACTCCTACGCACATACTCGGGACACTCGAAGGCGCTCTCGGATATATGCTTCAACTGGTCTGGCACGCATTTCCTTTCATCGTCTTACGACAGGATGATCAAATTATGGGACACGGAAACCGGGACCTGTATCAGTAAATTCACGACTGGCAAAACTCCCCATGTGATTAAGTTTAATCCAGCCGCAGAGCATGCCAACGAATTCCTGGCGGGCATGTCGGACAAGAAGATTGTTCAGTTCGACACGCGAACACCCAAGGACCTTGTACAGGAATATGATCATCACCTGGCAGCCATTAACACCATCACGTTTGTTGACCACAACCGGCGGTTCATGACGACATCAGACGACAAGTCGCTTCGGGCCTGGGACTATAACATCCCAGTGCCAATCAAATACATTTCCGAGCCCGACATGTTTGCGATGACCAACGCGGCGCTCCATCCGAGCGGCAAGTACGTTGCCTACCAGAGCTCGGATAATCAGGTTCTTGTCTACAGCGCCAACGACAAGTTCCGACAAAACCGCAAAAAGAGCTATCGGGGGCACAACAACGCCGGGCTGGCCGTCGATCTGGACTGTAGCCCAGACGGCCAGTTCCTGGCTTCGGGAGACTCGGGAGGCTACGTTTGTTTCTGGGACTGGAAGACATGCAAGATGTACCACAAGGTGAAGGCAGGCAACCAGGCCGTGACGTGCGTCAGATGGCATCCGCAAGAAACTAGTAAGGTGGTTACTGCTGGCTTGGAGGGAGAGATTCGGTACTGGGACTAGCACTTGATAAAGGGGCGTCCAACCGGAGCGACAAAATCTCGCCAACGACTCTTGCGTGTGCCCTCGGAGACGTGTCTTGAGTTCGATTTCGTGTGCGGGCGAGTAGGCGACTTGTCAACAAGATGAGGCGGGCAGGCGCAGCTTGCTCGATTATGTTCCGAACCTAACGGGGAGTGCCAAGTGCAGCCCCGATGGTCATCCAGGCAGTTGACCGGCTCGGCAAGGGCATATGGACACTCGCACCATCTTTCCTCAGGGAGGTGCGAGACGGAAGGCACAAGGGAGAGACAGGAAGAAGAGGGTCCTGGAAAACACGGATCTTCTCGGCAGGCTGGTCAACGGGCAGCTCCAAGCGTCAAGCCCGCGACAAAGAGCAGGTATCAGGGACAGAGACGCGGCGACAAGAGAGCGGCAGCAAATCAGCGCATGATGGTGCCAGCAGATGGACCGCCCAGGCTGCGAGTGCGAGAACGCAAGCCCGGCCAAGATGGCGGCGAGAAGGACAAGGAGGAGAAGAGAAACGAGCAAGGGATGGCGACTGGTATCGCGGGTGACGGGCTGGTACCTATTCACGACGGCGCGACCGACGACAAGCGAACCGACACAGAGGCAGACGGAAAAGCCAAGGGTCCGAGTCGACCTCGCGGCTCCCGGGAGAGGCGCCGGTACATGTCGTCGCTCAAATGGTGGACGGACGAGTTGAGGAGCGCCGGCCTCTGCATGGCGGGCATCGGCGCTCTCGTCGTTGTGCTGTGGCACTTTAACGGCAAGCTGTCGCCGAGGTTTGGGCCCGGCCTCGAACTGGACATGATGGTCATTGCCATCATGACGCTGGTGCGGGTGACGCTGGGCAACATAGTCGAGTCTTGCCTCTGCCAGGGCGCGTGGATCTGGGTCTCGAAGACGCACCAGACTCGGACCGGCAACCGGGCGAGGCTGGAGGACTTCAAGCGGTTTGACGAGGCATCGCGAGGCTTTCTGGGCAGCCTGTCCTTGCTCTGGCGTCTCAAGGGACTGTTGATGGCCGCCCCTTTGACCCTCGTTGCAGCAGAGGGAATGCACAGGCTCCCGTCTAACGGTCATGGATGGGCCGGACAGACACCTCTCGTGTATCGGCGCGCTGATTGTCGTGATAACGCACGGCTTCGAGACGTTTTCACAGCAAATGTTTGTGTACGTGCAGAAGCCGACGGCATACATCAACGAGACGTCTCGGCCGGCACCGGCTCCGTTCCGGAGCGACTACTGGGATAACGTGGGCCACGGAGGGACGCAGGGCGGTAGGATTCCGGCGCCACAGCCTGGCGAAGACGCGGCGCGATGATGGTGCGGAAGCTGACGAGGGCGACGAGCAGCCGACTCGCTGGCGCTGTCGACCAAGTCAGCCGTGTACAGCGGCATACTAGCGGCCCAGGTCGGAGAGCTCGAGCCGCGATGCCGGACGGCCAACTGCACGTGGCCCGTCTTCCCAACGCTGGCGGTTTGCGGGCAGTGCGTGCCCGCCCCGGTCAAGATCGAATGCAGCCAGGAGGCGCACGCGTGCACGTACAGCGTGTCGGACAAGACGAACACGACACTGCCGGAGGCGGGCGACGGGGACGTGTTCAAGGTGAGCCCTGCCAACGAGAGCGCCAGCAGGCCGACGAGGCAGGGGAGAGCGTACGTGTCCATGTCCGAGCTCATGAACGTCAGCAAACGCGGGGCGACGACGCGGACGAGCGCGGCCGAATGCGCGCTTTGGTTCTGCCTCAAGGCCTACAAGCTGTCCGTCGTCGACGGCCGGTCGCAACAGGCGCTGGTGGCCAGCTGGGAGGCGAGCCGGTTCGAGGCGGCGACAGGCGCCCACGCGGACGAGCACGTCTTCGTCGACATACCGGCCGAGGATGGGGACGCAGCCGGGGTCCCGCTACAGCGTGTCAGATCGCGGAGTCAGGGCGCTGCGCCGCTTCCTGGATTCCCTGATGAGCGGCATGTACGAGCGTGCGTCGGGCGTCATCAACTTCTCGTCGGACTGGGTGGAGGCCATGTGGCTGGCGACGACGGACCTGGAGACGTGGGTGGAGCAGCTCAGCCTCAGCCTCACCAACGAGATGCGCGTGCACGGGACGGTGCGCGACCCGGACAGGACGGAGTACGAGGGCAGCGCATCCAACATGGCCAGCTACGTGGAGGCACGGTGGCTCTGGCTCATATATCCGGCTCTGCTGCTCGTCGTCAGCCTGTACTACCTGGCGGCGACGATTGCTGCGGGAGCGCGAGACGACGTGCTGGCCTGGAAAGGCGACTCGCTGCCGATGCTGTTCAGCCGCATCGACGGCCGCATGCTGGCGCCGGGGCTGGAGAAGATGAGCGCGCCCAAGGGGCTGGACGACCTGGGCAAGGCGCGCATCGCGCTGGTGCACGACCGAGACGGGTGCTGGACGTTTGAGCCGCAGGGCTCGCGGCAGGGGGGGGGAGGAGGAGGAGGAGCAGACGGCGGCGGTAGCGCAGGAGATGGTTGGGCGGATGCTGGAGTATCTTTAGACTGGACGACAGGGGGGGGGAGGAGGAGGCATGGACAGACAGCCCCGATGAGGGGGAGGGGAGTATAGGCGGGTCGGCAGTGTGGCATGGCATGGCATGGCATGCATGACATGCATGATATTAGATGGGATTGGGTGAGTGGCGGTAGCAACAAGCTAGTCTATAAAATTCTAAACGCTGTCGTTATCGAGACTGTGAGCGCCGGCACGAGGAAGTAAGGCTCTACCACTGGCAGGTGAGGCTGAGGATGT
>KB853175.1:12552-29172 GCA_000372705.1 Cerataphis brasiliensis yeast-like symbiont
CTATTTTCCTCAATGATCTTCTCCATCATGTCCAGCGCTCGAGTCTGCCTGCGCAGCTTCCCAAACGCCCGCAAGGTGAACATGTCGGACGGGCATCCTGCCGCCTCCATGTCCTGCAGCGTGGCTACTGTCCGGGCCACGTCCTGCATCGAAGCATAGCCCTTGACCAGCATGTTCCACGTCACCTTGTTCCGCACGACGCCGAGCTCGTTCATCAGCCACAGGACCCTCTCTGCCGACGTGCGTTGGCCGGCCCTCATCAGCCCGTGGAGGAGGATGGTGTAGGTCAGGACTGTGGGCATCGGGTGAGCCGCCCGGGCCGCTGCTTCCCTGTCCACCTCGAGCCGTTTCGGGGCCCCCCCTATCGTTTCCAACACCTTGATCTTGTCCTGAATCATGTCGTTGAAAACACGCAGTGCCTGTCGATCGAGCCCCGCGTGTTCGCTCATGGCCATGATGAACACGTCGTGGATCAGGCTGCCTTGGCTCTTCATCATGGCCCTCGCCACGCGTCCCTCCTCGCTCTGTGCCTCGAGCCGGCCTTTGAAGAAGTTGTAAAAAGACACGATGTCGACGGGTCCATTCAGACTACGGATATAGCATCGCAACATGATGCCCATCGTTGTTGCATTGGGCTGCAGTCGCAGACCATCAATCGACGACAAGGCGTCCTTTACAGCTGGTACAACGGTGGCCGTAAATTCCCATGTCCGCGGCGGCTGTCCGTAGGTACCGAATTTTTGGCCAGCCGGTCGCTCTGTCTCGCTCGTCAATAGCAGCAAGGGGAGTGGAACGGGAAGCCAGCGCTGCAGCGGCTCCAGTTCAAACTTGATGGCGTATGCGCGCAACATGGGCTTGAATACCGGTACCGTCCACGGTAGCGGCCGCTCCCACTGGCGAGATTCAGTGTCTGCAAAACAGAGAATGCTGTGCAGTCCGTTGTTCAAGATATCCACCGTTGACACATCCGCTGCCTTGGCAATGTCAAACGCCTTGACGACGTTGTCCACCTTATTGCTCATCTTTGCGCCCCGGAAGACCGTCGCCCACGCCTTGCTATCCAACTTGGTGCCGCACTCGGAAAATAAGACCGCTATACGTAGCGCCTCCTCCACCTCGCCTCTCTGGCATAGGGTGTCGAGAAAAGCAGTGGCATTGATGGTATTGGGCGACAACCCCATTTCGACAAGACTTTGAAGGATGCCACTGGGCAACAGCGGTTTGATTTTATCCCAATCTTCACCGTCATCAGCCCTCCAGTGAAGCAGTGAGGTAGCGACGCTTGCCGGGCCTTCATCGCTTAGATTCACGCCATCATCGGCCAGGCCTTGAAGAATCTCCAGTGCCTTTGGTTTGTGCGTCATATCGCGTGCCAGCTTGCTCGCGAACTGCAGCAGTGTGTTTTTATGCAACTTTAAATCATGTTGGCTCAGGAGGCTCAACAGTTCGTCCACCTGGCTAGAAGGCAGCTTGCGAGCTAAAAGCCCATAGGTCCTTTGTCCCAAGGGGACGTGGCCCTTGGGCAGGTCCTCGAGGACCCTAGCCGTCAGATCCAGGATTTCTGCACCCTTGATATTTCGTTCTTGAGGTATACTGATGGCCTCAAGGTCGAGTCGTTGGGCCACAAACAGCAAAACATCATGAATAGCGTAGCCCGGGGGAGGAGGATCCAGTGTAGCAATGAGGACCAAGCTTGAAACTTCAGGGCGCAGCTGCATCGTAGAAAGCATGATCAAGGGCCAATCTCGCAATCTATCATGCACGTCCAAGGATCTCCAAGCCTGCTGCATGGCCGTCAAGTCTCCCAGTTCGAAGAGCCACCTGCCTTTGTCAATCCAGGGCCAAGAAGACGGATTGACGGGGTTCATAACATGGCTCAACTTGATTTTCCATGATTTGAACGCTCTCCTTGCCCACCGCCGCTCCGCTTCAGGATACTGGTGGCGGACATATCCCCATTGCGTGTAGAGTGAGCGTTTGACTTGCCAGCGCATCCATTGTTCATTTGACAAGCGTCCAGGATAACCATGCTTTGTCTGTTTCAGAGTCCGAATAATTCTTGATAGGCTCTCCCTCTTGCACGCACTCCCCTCGGCGCGAAACTTCCGGTGCTGTCGGCCTGGGGTCGATATCGACCGTGCGGGACGGCCACTCCTTTCAGGCCGACAGCCTGTGAGAATGACATTCGGAAAGCCGTCCTTCGGCGCGGTCGTAGGTGGCCTTTTATCGCCTGCGCGTGGCTCGAATTGCTTTAAAGTGATGCCTTGGCCAACATCGCCTTTGCCGTGTTCATCGGGTCTAATGGCCCAATCCCGAGGCGTGCTCCGAAAACCTAGTGTAGGGAAACGCTTCGTTTTCCGTCGACCCTGATCCATACTAAGCGTATGTTTTCTGCGGCTCCCCTGAAGGAAACAAGGCCCAAGTCGCAGCGTGTTGTGTGTCCCTGCAGACCAGTTCGGACGAAGGCTTGATGCCGGCACCGTAGGCCTTTCGAGGCCGGCACGCCAGAACTGCATCGTTGGAATAGGCGCACCACCGTCCAATTGTGGCTCGCCGGCTTCAAGATGCCCGGCGGCGACGAGTTCGAGAGACGGGCGTCTGCGGTGTACGCTGGTCTCTCCTCGAGTTCTACATATGCTCGCACGAATTGGAGTGGGGTCACTCATCCTCATAGTGCTTTATTACAAAATTCGATTAACGCTGACTAACTACACAAGCTTTAAGGTAGAGTAAAGCAGGCAGGCGCGGGCGCACTTGGTGCCTGAAGCACCAGGCGGACGACGGTAAGGGTTCAGATCACGTGGCACGCACATCCGCAGACGCATGTGAGAGTCCGCGGCTGGATACAGGGATGGAGTACAAGCGCGTATGTCACGTGGTTTAGGCGCGGAAACGCCCGTGTGTATAATAGGGGGAAATGACCGTAGCCAAGTTCTGCGCTTTGGGGGGACATCATCAATCTACCACCAGACCTTCAAGAGCCTTTCCTGCAAGCTGGGCGCTGTAGGGACGAGGCCTCGAGGTCGCCGGTGGATCGACCAATTCCAGAAACCTCATCCTCACCAGCAGGTTACGTGAAGCAGGACACGTGATTATGTTGCACAGGGGGTCGGATCGTAGAGAAAAAAAAAGGGTTTAGGCACACGCAAATATTTTCGAGCGGAATCAACCAACCATCCACCTTGTGAGACTCTGACAGGCATAAATCCTCCTGCAAAATTCGTGGCGTCAAAGCTGAAAACGCGTCCACGCAAGCAAGACCGACGGTCCTCCCTAAGCTGAGGATTCTAACACGACGATTCCATTCGGTTACCTCGAGGCCTACCCTCTTCATCGCGCAGCTTGCAGGGAGGCTCGTGAATGTAGGTAGGCGGATGAATTCCAAGGGGAATATCTAAATGGCGGGCGCTTCCCCTTCTCTCGTTATAAGTGAGGCTTCGCTTGGGCTCCCCGGCCAGTCTCCTTAGTTTCCTATCCGTCTAGGGCGGACAATAGTATAATTATACGTCCTTCTTCTAGAGATCCTCAAAGCTGCCCTGTGCGCGACTTATATTCGTCCTGTAACTAGACTAAATGGAGAGCGCTGACATTCTAACCTGTAAGTGCCCATGTGGCCGCTTTTCCTCTTCCTCTACTTCGGCCTACGCATGATCTCAATCCTGTCCAGCACCCTCAAATTTGCCTTCTGACTCCTCTCGCTGGCTCCGAGAAGTCCGAAACCGCGCTGGGTCGCCGTCACGGTCCTTATAACTTACGTAGGAAGCGCCGTCGGCGCTGTTGCCGAGGGTCTTATAGCCTCAGTGTTGATTCCTGTTACGGCGGATGATGCCGGTGAGGAGTAGGAACCGGGGCCACGGGTCGAGGCGCATAACGGCGCAGGCATCACGTGGGACACGGGGCATGGCTGGAACATGGCAACCCCTGAGAGCTCACGAACCTGAGAGGTGTCCTGATTTAATGTAATATATAGTGGCTTGTCGCCCACTTTTCCTTCGCAGTGAAATTCACATCTTTACAAAAACCCAACCTATAGACCCTATTGGTACCAATAGAACACCCGAACCAACATCAGTGCTTTTGCAGTCATATCGGCGTTGCGGCGCCTAACTGTGTCGCTATTACTAATATTTTATAGCCGTGGACTATGATTAGGTAATTTCTGCCTAAAAATAATAGCAGGGTCCACTCACTTGCTTCGCTTTCGCCGGCTAGCTGCGCTCGCGCGAACGTCATCTATTCATACTAGTCACCGTTATTTGACCCGGCTTCTTCATCTGTACATCAGCTGTGATCACGTCACCTCCGAGGGCTCGACGGTACGTCGGCCCCTCACTTGCTCGGTATGTCGACCTCTCATTTCAGATTAAGCGCTGCGTCGGAGAACCGCAAGGCTCGGCTGGCGCAGCTCCGAGGTATCAAGCGGAAACAGCCCGACGAGAGCGCCGCTTCCGAATCCGAACCTCCCCCTTCGCAGAAAGACGAATTGGACGTTACACGACAGCATCTGTCCGGGCACAACTATGATTTCGAAACCAAGGGACCAAAGTTGGGCTTCGAGCACATGCCCAATGAGGGCTTGGACAAGCCCACACTGGAAGAGCAAGCCGCTGAGGTAGAGGCCGAGGTTCAAAGACAAGCCGCGGCCGAGGCACAAGCCGACAGGGGCATCGATCTATTGAAACTGCGACCCAAGAAGCCAAACTGGGACTTGAAACGCAATCTTGAGAGGAAGATTGAAATCCTCAACGTGCGAACGGACAATGCTATCGCAAATCTAGTTTGCCAAAGAATATCGGGCGCCTCCAAGCCGGCCCCTGAAACCGGAAAATCTGGCAGCGAGCTCGAGGATGGAGCGAGCACGGCCCTTGACGGCTTGGCGCTGGTCGAAGGGATACGGGTCAAGGAACAGGACGGAGTGGAAGCTGAAAGACGGGAATGCGAGGACGACGAGGCATTGATGGCATGACACAAACACACCGGCAGTTTGAATCTTGCGCCTGGAATTTGAGTCCAATAGTTGCTTCAAAAACTAGGCCGAACTATGATACCCATCACCCGCGACCGGCACCGAGCTGCCGGGTCATGGCCAGTCGCTTGCTGAAAGGGCTGAGACTTCGCTCCCGACGAAGTTCCTCCGAAGTTTTTATTTCAACGCGCGTGCCGCCATGGCCATCTCGAGCTCGATTACTGGGGTTGCTTCGGTTGTCGGCTCTATCCCACCGGCCCCTTTCCCTGACCTCAGGACCTGGCGATGCAGAGTCGTAACGGTTACGGTCCGGTCGCCTGTCTGCTTTACATTCAACAGACCTAAATCGAGACTTGCGCCGGTAATAACTATCATCCTGATCCCCGAAGACTTGTTTGTCGTCTCGTGCTCGATACGAGCGCTCGAAATTATGGCGTGGAGGTGAGCGACTTTCGGGGGACATAGAACGTGCGTGTCGCTGTGGGGGCGCTAGGCTGCGATTGTAGCTGCTGCAGCTGCTGTCGCTACGATCACGAGGCCGCCGCCGCCGCCGCCGTTGGTCATTAGCAGGCCATGGACTGCGCCCGCGCCTCACGGGCGTCGAAGATCTCGTCTGATGTCTTGGTAGCTTCGAGTATTTGGGGAAGCTTGTTGCGACAGTCGAAGCTGAGTCTGCAGAAGGCGATCTCGTGCGTCTAGAGGCTTCACAGACGACGTCCTCGTGCTTCTCAAGCTGACGTTTCTTGGCCCGCTCAACCTCTCTCTTTGCGAGTTCCGCATTGGCAACCCCTTTTCTACACCAAAGTTTAGCTTCTCCATTAGACAGACGAGAGGGATACTAGTTACATACTTATCCTCTAAAGGTTCCAGGGCATTGTTCGTGAGCTCCGGAACAAGTTTGGGATTCCGCAGCTGTTGCGAGCGGGAGGGGCGCGACACGTATGGCCGCTCCTGTACAGAAGATTTGCAATCATACGAGTAGTGACGTGATGGAAAAGTCAGTCACTGGCGGGATGATGAGAGTGGCGGTATACATATCTCGCTTCAGGCATTTCTGGCACAGAACGTTGGTGACGGACTGCGACGGCCTTCCGCGGCCTCTGTGCGCGTACATGAATTTGTTGAACAAGAGAAATAGGCAGCAGCTTTTGTACTGTGAGAAGCAATGCTGGCGAGGGGGCGAGCGATGAGATGCGAAGACCACATGTATGAGGCAGCTTATGCGTAGGCCATTTGGATCCACCGAGAAACCGCGCACGGGTGCCAACATACCAGGAACTCGCCTCGCCATGAGCGGGTCGCACAAGTCGTCCCACGTGACCTGAGTGGTGACACGGCCTGGCAATTTCTGGCAGCCGAGTGGCTCAAATTCAGTTCTCCATGCTCGCCCCCGGTGCTCGCTTCCGGTGCTCGCCCGACTCCGAAAGGCCCATTAGCAGACC
The DNA here is from genome assembly GCA_000372705.1 of Cerataphis brasiliensis yeast-like symbiont. Taxonomy (NCBI): domain Eukaryota; kingdom Fungi; phylum Ascomycota; species Cerataphis brasiliensis yeast-like symbiont. The sequence goes on from KB853175.1 coordinate 18,961, forward strand.
ATCCTGTGAACACCCAGTGCGTCAATGGCCATTGATTTGGTGGCTGCCAAAGCACCGCCGCGACTCGCCAGAGTACTGCAGGCTTACTTGGCGCGGAACGGTGGATTTTTTACGTAAGCGTCACACACAAACTCTTTTTCTCGTGACAAGCCACCCCGGGAGGCTGCCGGCGCCAAATCATTTCCGAGCTCAGGTTGACCTTCGCAACGGCAAAACCCTTCTTCCCCCGTCACTTTCGAGCCATCGCCGCCGGCATCTTTCGATGCCATCCTATTGACGCGCTTGTTGGCTCTTCGAACCAGCAGCCGGGCTTTGGCCGTCGCTCGCGACCGCCGGAGAGAAGCCTGCAAGAGTCGTAAGTTGTTCACTGCTTGTCCGGCTTGCAACTACTACACTGCACTGCCTGCTCGGCACAGACCGAGAATTCCAGCCCAAATTTGCCCCCTCTCCCCGCCACGATTATATCGTCGCCATTTGTCGCCGGAGGCCGCTTTCGCCCTCCTCCTGTCCCTGAAAATACCTTTTATACCTCCGGGCGCTGATTGAGTAGACAGGAAAAGCACGAGTACAGTTACTGAGGCCGCTCAGAACGCGGAGAAGCTTTCCCCTTCCCCCTATTTTCAATCACTAGAAACGATGACTTCCCCATGACGACGATGAGCACCAGTCACTTCTGCACGATCCGCTGGCCCGTTGCGATCGGTTCTTTTTTTTGATTTTGATCCATCATTTTCGTGACCATCGTCGAGGCCTGCCTCCGGCATCCCTGGACTGCTCTCGACACCAATTTCACTACATCAGAATCTCCTGAGTGGCCCTTGGGTTACGCCTGATGCCCTCCATGGCGACTGCACAAGTGTCTACTGACCCTCGGCCTTGCTTCGCCAATGTATGTCTTGTTCCCTCTAAGCTAGCCCGCACCGTTTTCCAGCTGACTGTTGGTAATCCTCTCAGGTGGCTGCTACTGTTTCTAAAGAGCCTGCATCGGACCTGAAATCATTCAAAAATGCCGCGACCGTAAGAAAAAATCAAGGCTCCGCAGCGCCCATTGTTGTCAGCGGTGCGTCCGCAACGGCTGTACTCGCTCGCAACGCCTCGTCTCCCCTAACCGGCCAGCAAAGCATTACAAATCTGGGTCCAGTCCCGGCCGAGAAGATGACTACGTCTCTGAACGACCTCAGGATCGGCCCTAGAGTAACCCACTTCGTTGTTGATGGAACAAGCGTTGTGCTGGATCGCCAGCGCGCAGCTATCAGTAGAGAAAGTGCGTCCGACGGATCACTAAAGTGCGACTCAAGTTCCGACTTGGGAACAAAACCTCCGAGTTTGGACGGCAAGAGTATCACGTCCGGAACGACATTCGCTTTGGATGAAAAGGAATCGCTTCGTCCCGATGATAGCGCGAGTGTCAAGGCCGCGGCAGATGATGATGATACCTTCTCCGTTCGAGGATCTTTCATTGCTGGATCTCGGATAGGCTCTGAGGTTGCTCTGAGAGTCCACGGTACTGTTGGGGGGGACCCTCCCGAATGCAGACTTGCGCAGCCATCTCTGGGCACTGCTGGCGTTGGGATTCTAACTCCTCAGAGCTCGGCGTCCGAGCAGCCCCAGGCCATCAATGCTGACCGACCTTTAACTGCCACCGGAGCGTCCTCAGATGACGCCTTGAGCATCATTTATCGGCAAGCTCCCGATGAAAAACTACTTGACGCACTTGCAAGTCCGAGAGACAGGTATTTTCTGCTAAGGCTGGAAAAGGATGTCATCGACTTTGTGCAGGACTCGAAGTATATCCACCCTATTGATTCCCCAAGCCGACTGTCCACTGACATCTCTAGGGAGCCGTATATGGACTTGCCTCCTTCAAACTCGTTTTGCCGCATGTTGACGCACAAACTTGCGGATTACTATCACATGACGCATTCTTACGAGAGAAATATTGTATCAGTGCGCATATTCAGGACTCCTTTCTGCCGTGTGCCACCGTCGCTGGCGACTATGGCGCCGCAATCTAGCACTTCGACAGGAAGCACTCCGCCACCTGCCGTCTTGCCTAAAATGATCATGCGTCGAGGGCAGAACAATGACGGTGGGCTTAGAAGCGTAGGCGCCTCGAAACCAGCGTCCGAGTCCGGAAGTGACGACAAAGACGGTAAAGACAAGCAACCACTTGCCAAAGAGAAGTTTGTGATCCGATCACAGTGAATATAGGATCCCTCGTATTGACCTATTTCTACAGGCTGTCGCGAGAGGAGAGGCAGGAAATGTATAAATTGGCCCGTGAGCGTATTTTTGGTAACACGGAAGAAACTGGCCACGGTATGACCTAGGACAAGATTTCTCTGTTCAGGCTCCCGAGCTGATGTGATTGACAGATAATGAGGGTGACAATCCAATGTACCGCGCGAGCTCTGTTTCCGCCACCCAGAAGACTGGCCTAGGAAAACGCGGGAAGACTGGCAAGCAGCGACGAGACGATTCGGATAGTTTTGATTCCAGGTATCAGTATACGGCTTTCTGGGGCCCACAACAACAGACTTGGGTGCCTCAAACTCAGGGGCAGTTCGTACCCCACGGCCTTGGCCAGTTCGGCGGTCAGCCTATCCCGCCACCTTATATAGGACAAGCGCCACCGGTACATAGCCAGCAGCCGGCGACTGGTTATCATGGCATGCCTAGCACGGCACCCGCGCCCAATTCGACTTATCCATCTTACGGGATGGCTCAGGTTTGCAATATCTGACCGGCATGGCCATGTGCATGAGGCTGACCTTTTATTGTCAGGGGCCACCTCCACCGGGGCCTCCTCGATACCAGTCTGGCGGCAGCCCCATGGCGGCCTACGCCTCCCCCGTCCCACCGTCGGTTCATCCGCAAGTCTGGCAGCCTGGCTTTGGCGGACCGGCATATTCACCGAGAGGACCCGCGCACGGAACGTCGTCTCATGGCATTCCATATGCGTTTGGGCAGCTGCCTGCAAATGCCAACCCGAACGATCCCAAAAGCCAACACCCTATTCCTGGAAGCTACAACAGGAACCACGCTTTCAACCCCAAGACGCAGTCCTTTATCCCTGGTGGGAATGGTATGCAACCAGTTGCGATTCCAGTTGCGGTTCCGGTTGCGCCTCCTCGGCCACCGTTCACCGCTCCTGGGTCCCACCATGGCAGTCCGCAGATCGGTGCCTCTCAACTCGCGTATGCCGGATGCCACACATGCGCTCCGCCGCCGCACGGGGGAGGATATGGAATGGCAAGGCAAGGTTCAAATAACTCAATTTCCCCTTACCCCGGGTCTCTCACGAGTCAGCTTGTGTCCCCGATGGGCCCGATATCGCACTCAACCCATCCAGTTCCACAGAACCACTCGACGCATATTCCGAGCCGCCCGGCGGCCCCCCAGGGCCCCAGCAATTTATACAATCATCTTCCCACTTATGGCAACCCGGCAACGTTACCGCAAAAGCCGGCTTCTGGAATTAAGTGAGCATCAAACCGACGGTGTTCCGGACGGAGCCCATACGAACGGCGCTTTCGGACGTGACGGGCATTTTGGCGTTACCGGTGGTCAGGATGAATGCTATCAAGGTATCTTTTGCGGGCCGTATTTCTAGCCTTAACCTCTTTCTTCTTTCCCTTTCCCTATCCCTTTCCATTGCCTCCCATTCAAAATACTTGGGAGGACCCCTTTTTTCCCATGGAGATTGATGGCGCGACGTGTCAAGCTCATTTACTGGAAAACTTGAAAGAGTGTCGACCTTCTGACTCAACATCAACGCCTAGATGGCCAGAGTATAAGAATGCGGTGTCCCACGCCCAAGTCGCCCACCACGTAGAGTAGGCTCCAGATACTGCTGTCAAGTTATTATCAACGATGCTCATTATGCATTTCTTTTGTTGTTGATCTATTCCGTAGGTTCCCGGGACTCGCGAGGTTCTCTCTGCTGGCCGCCACCTCTAGCGCCACCCCGACCACCCCGTCGTCCACCTCGTGGGTTGCCTCCTCTGTCGCCCTCAATCTTGCCCTCTCCGTCCTTCTCATTGGCGGTGAGATTGGCCACGGCCAGTCTCTGGGACAGATCGATCTGTGTGCGGATCGTGTTGGCAAGGTAGCTGACCATAAGAACGTCTTGAATATGATTGTTAAAGTCATGCTCGATTTGCGATGCGTCGACCTTGGGTGTCAGAGACAGGGCGTTCATGAGAAATTGTCCCAATGCATTGTTAGGCTCCTCCTCTTCGTCGAGTACGCTATTGACCCATTCGCTCACCCGGTCGAGTAGACCTAATGTCTGTTCAATCGACCGGCCTAGCCCCTCGATGTCGGACGCCAGCGGTACGGCGCGAGATTCAACGTCTTTTGCGCTGGCAAGCGCCTCCAGAGCGCTTCGTTCAGCATCCCCGTAGAGCATCTTGTGAGGTACCTGAATGAAAAGACAGCTTTCGGCCGCCCGCTCGGCATTGGCGGCAACTGGTGCGCTGATGTAGCACCTTGTCTGAATGTCCTCACCAGGCTCAGTCGATATGGTCAAGTGGATTGCGGGGTGCGGAAAAGTGCCAGTTTCGGGGCTGGCAAAGAAGTTTTGGATCAAGGCGCTGAAGCTGTTCAGCTCATGTGAGGTCGTGTACCAGCCGACAAGCGACTCGCGCGGAGACGCTTTGAGGGTTAGGGCAAGCATGCTCTTATGGTAGTCGACATCGACCTCGACCTGATCTTCCTCTTCCGTATGGGGGATAGCAAAACAGGAGCGCACTTCGACCTCGGTGCCATCTTCTGATCGCATGCCGACCAACGCGCCTATGACTCGGGAAGACTGGGCATTTTCGCGGACGTCACGTCGCACTGCGTGGTCTAGTATGGAGAAAACAGCCTGAAGAAATCCACAAGTCAGCTTGACAGCTTCATCTACCGAGAGGTGCGCTTCTTAAGCTCATGTATAGGAGGCCAAGCCGAACCTGAGGTTGAATGTTGACGCTAAGCGGGGCTATGTTCGTCTGGATGCCCACGTTGCTATGAGCCAGCGGGCGCGCAAGATGTATGAAGCGCTCCGTAACGGCAGCCATGCTGAGCAGGACGTCAAGAAACTATGGTGTGGCAAGGACAGAACGACAAAGATAGAGTGAGCGCGTGCGCAGTAGCCAGGACTCAGAGGGCGGAAGACTCGAGAGGCTGCGCCGCTTCTGGTCGCTGTATCGCCGAATTTCGCCGATTTTGTGATTTGCAGCTTTGGCGACTCCAAGCGCTGGGGTTGTGCGCAATTAGATAAGCAGAGATAGTGATGTGGCGCTCCGCTCCACAGCCGTGGCTGATGGCAAGGCTGAACTCTTTTTACTTCGTCTTGTTGGTTGTCTCCTGTTAAAATTCGATCCTGTTTGAGTGAAAGATCGACGTGGCAACGTGCGCGACACACAATTCTGCACCGACCAGTTTTTTCCCAGTCTTAAATTCTCCTACTCTCTCGCATGACGTCACGAGGAAGAGATGGGACTCTTCGAGGGCATGGCCCTCGAGGTGGGGGAAGGGGAAGAGGAAGGGGAAGGGGAAGCGGCCGAGGACGAGGACGGGGACGGGAATCAAGTCGCTTTGGTCCTTCCAGGCTGTTTGATGGTGGTCGTCTGGCAGAAAAAGAAGAGTGCGTACGGATATACGAAGATGATGCAAAGAAGAGAGCTGATCAGGTCCTGCAGGTCAATGGAATCACAATCTGAGAGCACCTGTGAGGGAGAGGAGGACGATTTGGAATCGGATCTGTCAGAGATTGACAACGAGAAACAGCATACACGGCCTTACTTTGCATTGCTACAAAAACTGAATGAGTCAAATGCTCCGAAGGTCAAAAGGCGAAAATTGGAGCACCAGGAGCCGGCCCAGGAAGCCCCCAATGCGCCACCTCATCATCAGGTTCAGCAGGACGACGGGCAAGCGTCCAAGGATATTGATTTGGTAGACAAGGATAATGATGTGGATTCTAACGTCGAATTTGACGGACATGTGCCAGTGGATTGGGAGTCTGACGAGGAACAAGCCTGCCAAGATCCCTTTGACGCTCATTTCTCTCACTTATCTGAGGACGAGACCGCGAAGGCAGTTGAGACAGTCCAACATGGGAAATGGGCAACGAAACGAGTACTGATTCCACCACTTAGAGTGACTCTTACGTGTCCAGAATTCGGCCAGGCATTTGACGCTCCCACGCCGGTGGTTCATGTGGATGAATTGCGGCTGAAGCAAAAGTTGAAAGACAAGGCTGGTAACAAAATAGGCACACTTCCTACTGATCAAAAAGCCCTGGCTCGATTATTATTCAACTACCGAGATATACTTCACTGTAATAGAACCGTGAAAAACTCTAACAGCCTCCGGGAGCTAGTGTGTCTTCATGCGCTCAACCATGTCTACAAGTAAGAAATGATCTTTTTCACACGACAGAAATGGCGTTGGTGTGCTGATTGCTTCACAGAACTCGAGATCGCGTTATCAAAAATACCTACAGACTATCGAAAGCGGGAGAAGAGATAGACCTCGAGCTTCGCGATCAGGGCTTCACTCGGCCTAAAGTGTTATTTATTCTTCCGACCAGGAACTCGTGTGCATGCGTCATGAAAATCATACAAGATTTAATTGATGCTGACCAGATCGAGAATCGAAAGCGATTTGAGGAGGCTTATGTGGAGAAGAACTCGAGCTTCGGTCAAGGGCGGCCGCCTGACTTCAAAAATTTATTCGAGGGCAACGACGACGACATGTTTCGCATCGGCGTCAAATTCACGCGCAAGACGATCAAGTACTTTTCCCAGTTCTACACCTCGGATATTTTACTCGCCAGCCCGCTGGGATTGCGAATAGCGATGGGGTCTGAAGAAGACAAAAAGGCGCCCGACTATGACTTTCTGAGCTCCATCGAAGTGGTTTTCGTGGATCAGGCCGATGCCCTACTGATGCAGAACTGGGAGCATGTCGAGTATATCTTCGAGCACCTCAATAAACAACCTAAGGATGCGCACGGCTGCGACTTCAGCCGCGTGCGGACCTGGTATCTAGACGACCGGGCCCGGTTCTTCCGGCAAACCGTCATACTTTCGGCCTTCAATACACCGGAGCTGTCGGAATTGCTGAGGCAGCATTGCCATAATTGGGCCGGCAAGGCTAGGCTACAACCCGAGTACGCCGGCGTCATTCAGCAGCTCGGAATCAAGGTCCGACAAACATTCTCGCGCTTCCAGCCTGGGTCGGTGGATCAGGATCCGGAGGCCAGGTTTGAATATTTCGTTTCCGCCATTGTCCCGACGCTGGTCAAGAGGGCCAAGGACACGATGGGCACGCTCCTCTTCATACCCTCATACCTGGATTTCGTACGTGTGCGCAACTACTTTGCAAACTCGGCCTCGGTCAGTAGCGTCACGTTTGGCGCCATATCTGAGTATACGGACGTGCCGGATGCGTCGCGTTCGCGGTCGTACTTTCTGTCCGGGCGACACCGCGTTCTCTTATATACGGAGCGGGCGCATCACTTTCAGCGGTACCAGCTTAGTGGTGTGCACAAGGTCATTTTCTATGGGCTGCCGGACAATCCCATCTTCTATAAGGAGGTCGCCGGAGAGTATCTTGGCAAAAGTGAGCAGGATGTGAGGCTGAGCCCAGGGCAGGGCCACGTGAGAGTGATGTTTTCCAAATACGACGCCCTGAAGTTGGAAAGAGTTGTGGGCTCCGGGAGAGTGGCGAAAATGATACAGGAACGAGGCGATACTTTTGATTTTATATAGGTTTATGCGTTCTGACTTGGATTCCATAGCCATGCTTCTCTTGTTTTGATACTGCGTCTTAAGCTGGACCTGGTCTCGACGCAACGGGCACGAAAGCTGCGCTGGGGCTGGACAAAGACGATGGATATGCAATGAGATACTCATCAGCTTGCTCCATGGTGTAGTTGCCGTTAAATAAGCATGCGGCTTGACCCATTGCATTGTTACCATCCCGTCAAAGCTCACGCGTGTTCGTGACATGAGCATTCGCATCCAAGTCTACTCAACCCATCACCTACTCGGCTGCTCGGACTTCCTCGCTTTCTTTCTAAAATATTCTGGGTCGATCTGCGATGCAATGTCCTCGGACGCGGCGATCTCTCGCATGGCCATCTCGGCAGCTTCTGGACTCTCCTCGACGTCGGGCGGAGCGTCGTTGTCAGCGGCACGGGCCATGAATCTCTGAACCATTGTCTCCAGTTCCTGCTCAGTACGGAACCTGGTGACCTTTTGCCGATTTTTCAGGGTCATTGGCGTCGATTCGCGCCCTAGAATACGGTCTCTAGCCAGCGCTTTAGCGGTCATCATGAAGCGCGAGTCTTTGGGGCCGTCAACGAGCTCGAGAACGGCGCTCTCGCCTTTGTCGTAATCATTCTTGGATTCTGTGCGCGTGACACGGGTATAGCCGCCCTCTCTAGTCAAGTACCGTTCCCGAAGCTCGCCGAAGAGTTTGGGGAGAAGCAGATGGGATGTCTGGCAGGTGTCAGGCTGGTCAGCTGCTCGCGGCCACTTTTTCCTCGCACTTGGCATGAGGGCATCTTGAAAAGACGCACGTAGAGAATGCTTTGTGCCGATCTCCTGCTTGGCTCGCTGTTCTTCTTGGCGAGCGTAATGATTTTGTCGGCCAGCCTTTGCGCCTCCTTGGCCTTGGCATAAGTGGTCTGAATGTGCTCATACTGGACCAGCTGCGTAACCAAACCACGTAGCAATGCAGCTCGCGCCGACGACTTGCGGCCCAGATGCCGGAATTTGACAGCGCCGCCCGCCATTGCCGCTGCTGAAGGGCGGCAACTGGATCTCGATGGGATTCTTGGTGTTGCTCAGACTTCTTCTCATCTGCTCAGCCTCGTAGGGAAAAGGTAATATGAGTTGAGCAGTAAGTGCTGAGTAAGGCGCTTTTTTTTTCTCCCTCCACAGATCAACTACGTCAGCCGTGCCAGAATCATGAATGCTTAAGCAACTGCGTGCCTTGACCTCGGTTCGCTCCCCAACGCACTGCAGGTCTTGGATTGAGGAGCTTTCGAGCTCGGCGAGCAACGTTGTGGGATATCCATCGCTATCTGTCAATACGGTAGGCTCCGAAGCTCAGTCGGCCAACTGACACGATGGGATTCTTCACCGGTTTTGTACGCAACACAAGGCATTGCTGGCACCCTAACACGTGGCAAGCGCCTCACTGACAGTCATCGCAGACCGGTGGCGTCACCCTTACCCTTTCCCTGGCCTACCTGTCCGTCGCGGCGCACCAGCGCAATCGCGAGGAACAATCGCGAGCGCTCCGCGCGCAAGCGCAAGCACTGCAGGCCATTGTCAGCCCGGGTCTCGAGCCACTCCCCCCTTCACGGTCCGAGGCTGCGGCCGCGCAAAGAGCGGCGTACATGGAGATGGCCAAGGCTCGCTGGAATCAAGAGGTGGAGGGCACGGTACGATGGTTGCAGAACACCGACTGGACAACAGTCCGCGAAAGATTGGAATCTCGCGTTGCCACTTTATGGATGAAAGCGTCTGGAAGACTCGCAGAGGAGGCAAACAAGTCCGTGACGGTACAAACTGTCACGAGTGCGGCCGAGGACTCGAGAAATGATATATCGGCTGCCGCCCAAAGTGTCTTGAAGCGTGCCAAGGAGACAAGACAACGAGTCGGCGCTGGGGCGGAAGCTAAGACTGCCGAGGTCAAGGACGCCAGTCGGAATATCGTCGCCAAGGCGGAAAACGAGGCCATTGAAAAGGTTTCAGAGGCGCGGGGCGTCATCGCATCGGCGCTGGGCAAGGGCAGGGTCAAGGCTCACGAGATAGTCGGCACAGTCAAGACAGCAGTGGGGGTGGCTGAGGACGCCGTGACCAAGTCTGTGACGGCGGCGCCGGCCGGCGGCAAGGCGACGAGCCCGGTGAAGCAGGCCCTGCAGCAGCGATATGGCAGCTCGACTTCGAGTGTGGACCGTCCCGTGGCTGAGGTGCTCAAGGAGAGATATATTCCCATAGACCAACGGGACAACACGATTCTGAGAGGGCTCTAGGTGGCTGGGCTCATGGTGCTTGCCTGTAATATAATCACTGGGTCACTGGGCCGCATGCACCGGTATCGAAGCCTGCGCGCTCTGGCATGGAATAGCCAGAGACGAGTGGCGACTGGCAATTCTAGTGTCATGCTGGATGGACCGGGCTCGACACGGAGAGTCGCGAAGGGGGG
>KB853177.1:35100-53443 GCA_000372705.1 Cerataphis brasiliensis yeast-like symbiont
CGGCGGCAAGACGACGTACATGGCGGCCATGATGAAGAACACGGGGATAATCGTCGCCAACGACCCAAACAAGGCCCGCGCCAAGGGTCTCATCGGAAATGTTCATCGCTTGGGCGCCAGCAACGTCATCGTCTCTAACTACGACGCCCGGGAATTCCCCAAACCCATGGGCGGCTTCGACCGTGTCCTTCTCGACGCTCCCTGTTCAGGAACCGGCGTCATCGCTAAGGATCCCAGCGTCAAGACGAACAAAACGGAGATGGATTTCATGCAGCTGCCTCACGTGCAGAAGCAGCTGCTTCTGGCTGCTATCGACTCGGCCAACCACTCGAGCAAGACAGGCGGGTTTGTCGTTTACTCAACTTGCTCTGTGACCATCGAAGAGAACGAGCAGGTTGTTCAGTATGCGCTCAGCCGCCGGCCCAACGTCAAGCTCGTCGAAACCGGTCTCCCCTTTGGCAAGCCTGGCTTCGTTAATTTTATGGGCAAGAAGTTCGATGCAAGCCTCAAGCTCACCCGGCGCTACTACCCACACACCTACAACGTCGATGGCTTTTTCGTGGCCAAGTTTAAAAAGATGGGGCCTACATCTGCAAAGGCGTCGTCGGCTCCTCGCGGCGACAAAGCTTCGGCCGCCGAGCAGGCGGCGACGGGCGTCGACAGGACGCCCGTGGCTACCGATGACGGCGACTCCGACGTCTTTGGCGGCTGGAATGAAGAGGAGGATCACGAGTACATGGAAAAAGGCTGGCGCAATGCCATGCGCAGACGAGGCTTGAACCCCAGAAGCGACAGCAAGAAGGCTGCGAGAAAGGCATAGGTCAGTTGATGGCGCCGTCCACCTCGCTCGTTTGCTCACCACTCCATTAGCTGGGTTGCCCGCACACATCCCGTCTTGCCGACCCTAGGTCACGAGTAAGGGAATGGGGTCCCCTATCGGAGGCTAGCCTAGTTTAGCCTACACGCGAGGCAAGCAGGCATTGGGCTGGCTTCTCTCTATACGGCACACAAAACAAAGAAGCGCCAGTCCAATCCACTACAGGTGTATTATGGTCGCACGTGTTGTTGCCCGGCTCGACGCGAATCAGTGAGTTGGATTGCTCTTGGCCGGTCACTCAAGAATCACCAAGCCGTCGTGATGGGTTTTGGCATCTGATGCGGTGGAGGGGCCTTTTTAATTGTGATGTCTGTTTGCCGCGTTGCCCACAGTGGGCGATGGCATAGCAAAATGATGCAAGCTACGAATGTAATCTGTGTTCGTCATGAGGGGACGCGGCGTGAAATGGGAAAAGAAAGGTCGTTCATTCGTCATGTGCGTCGTATCGTCGTAAGCAAGAAGACAAAGAAGACAGCGCTTGTCAAGCAAGTCTGCAGCCACCAGGACAGCCATCCATCACCAGGCCTCGCCCCCTTCATCCACGGCAAGCAACACCCCGCCTCTCACCATGACTGTCTCGCTTTGCGCCACGCTGTTTCACCTCGCTATGTCCCTTGGGAGGCCTTACCCACCACCGCTCTATTCAATCACCCCTTTTGGTCACGCCTGGTCACAGACGTCGCTGTTGATTTCAAAAAGTGCTCCCGTCCGGTATTGGCAAGTTCCGTGTCCCCCGGCCAGCGTACGAGGCCGCAGTTGCAAGTCGGGGTAGCCGTACATGGGCCGGTGCTTTTAAGCCGATGCGCCCTCTCCGGTTATCTGGCCTCTTACGGCAGGGGCTGAATGTTATCCTCGCAGACGGGCTCGTCGAACTGAGAGACAAGGTCTCGAATTGTCCATCTCCACGCTTCGCGATCGCGAGGCCCGCGTCCGATCCACTTCTCGCATTTCTTGCGCCACCTTTCCTCTTCCTCGCGCTGTCGCCTGATGAACTCGGGACCCACGTCAAATTCTTCTCCCACAAGCCAGTCGTCTTTGATGTCGCTTGTCCGGCCATCGCGTTCGTCGGAAGGCTTTTCTTCGAGATCAGGAATGTCCTTGAATACGTCCTCGTCATCTTCCAGTGCGTTGAAGCCATCCATGGTATCGCTAGCTTCTGACTTGGCGTTGCTCAAAGGGCCGAGTTTCAGCCAACACATGTTCTGAGGGTCAAAGACCATGCCACCGACGACTTGGATCCCTTTGGATGCGCTAATATTGGTAATCAGGGCCGGTCGTGGCGTGGTAACCTCTTTCTCCCTGCCCCAGTGCTGGACCGCCGACGTTGTCGACGGCGTCGAAGCTGGGGCAGCGTCGAATAGGTTGAGGGCATTCTCGTTACCCTCCCACCGATATGTATCGGCGTTGTAGAACATACCATTTACAACTAGATGCACATGTAGTCAGCACGTGTACCTTGGTTGGCTCGGATCTCGAGCGAGCGCCTACCCTTTGATTGCTTGCCAGAATTAAGATTAGAGATGAGATGCGGTTTCAGTTGTTGAGGTCGTTTCGCAACCCTTTTCGATCGGGAGACGGGCTGGGGCAAGTGAGGTTGGAGGTTGTGGCTGTTCCAGGGGGTGGTGTGTGTTTCTTTCTGAGCCGTGGCTGACGCATTGCTGCCACTGCTAGGAGCGCGCTGCGCCAGTGCCGTCTCACGAGCAATTCGGCTGGCCGTCGTATCTCGCGCAAAGTGAGGGAGTTGGTTTGCCTTCCCGGGCGAGATTCGAGTCGGCGACGCAGGCGAAGTCATTCGGTCCGGAAGTATATGCTGGTAAAACTTGTTGCGCATCGTACTACTGCATCCACTCCCGACTGGATGCTTCAAAAATCTTGTCTCAGAGTCACGGGAAGTGGGCAAGTCATCGAACCCATCGAGCTCATGTCCATCGCCGAAATGTTTCTTGTTCTTCGGCCTACTCAATCGCTCCCATGTATCGGCAGCCACACGGAAGCGATGAGGGCTAGGGGGTGATCGTGGCGTGGGACGAGAAAGGGGCCTTACGTCAATTATATTGTCCGAGTCGTGCCGACGAAACTGAAGCAGAGTTTTAGAAGTAACGTGTTGGGACTGTGACTGCGAAGCCCCAGCGGGCAGAAACGGGATATGCATTCTCCTAGCGTGAGATACGATGCTCTCAACAATGCTCGTCCTCGGGCGCTCGACAGGTGTCTTGGGTCTGAGTGGCTGGGAGCGAGCGGCATCGGTCCTCGACGGCGGGCGATCAGATCGGTGGACCATCGACTTGGCCGACATGTTGAGCTGCCGCACGGCCGGGAGCGAGCGCTTCTGTTTGAGGAGTTGGGCACTTGTGGTCGATGCTTCGGCCCGTAGCGAAGAGAAAGAGGACCGTGAACCGACCTCTCGTCTTTGTGGAGTCGAAGGAGGTATCGAGCGGCCGGGAGAAGTCGTCACAGGCGCAGGCAGGCTTGTGACAGACGATTGGGGGGCATGTCCGAGTCGTGACTGAGAGCGTCGACTTCTCTGCGGGGGAGCGGAGCCGCCGCTTTCATACACGGGCTCAAGGGACGTCGAGTGCGCTCTCTCGTGGCTAAGTCGCGGTAGCCGCGTGGCCGCAGTCACCTTATTGATGAAAGTCAATGAGACGGCCGTCTTGGGGCGTGCTGGGCTGGACGGCCAGGTCTCTTTGATCTTAATGTGTTTGTGTAGGGTGAGTTTTCCAGAATCGAAGACTCGACCGTTCCCAGCATCGAAGCCTTCGAAGAAATCCTGCGTATCTGCTTCCGTTGCCAACGCTTTTTTGGGCTCAGGTTCGGGCTCTTCCGGAATGCGCTCCGGAGACATGCTCTTCTTTCTATGCAGAAGTCTCTCTCGGAAGTTGATGCGACCAGTGGGAAGAACGAGGCCCTCAAAGGTCTCATCTTCGCTTTCTGCTGTCATGGAACTTGAGAGACTGGGGCTTAGGGCAGAGGCAGTGGAGCTTCTGTTTGATCGCCCATCCCTTCGCGTACCACCATACCTGGTGCCCAGGCTGCCTTCACCCCAATCTAGTTCTTCAGACTGCATCGATGGAGTTTTGGGTATGTCCCTCCTAGTCGACAGTCGCAATTTTCCATCGGAAGGCAGCACCAGATGTTTCTCATAGTCGTCCTCAGACTCACCACAAATCTTGCGTGGAGTGGGTGGCGTTATAAGTGACACGTGCTGGAGCAGCTTGAATTTGGATGCTTTGATAGTATCGCCGCCATGCACGCTGTCGTTGTCGCTATCATCTTCGATCTTGTCTATGTTGCGCACGAGAGAGGAAGCGATGGGCGAGAAAGGAGCATGATTTTTATTGCCATTCTTGTCGGCGATGCAACCAGGACGAGTAGTATTTTTCGTGGGGCTTGAGTATGGTGATCCGCCGCTGACCTGGCGCAATGTTTCGGGAAAGTCAGACGCCTTCTTAGGCTTGAGGGTCAAGCCGCGGGAAACATCGGGAAACTCGAGATCGTTCTCCCAGTCCTCCCGAATTATCTTGCGAACCTTTCTCCCTCCAAGCCGCTTGATGGTGCCACCGGTCAGAGCAGAAGTAGGCACATTTCTAGGCAACGGAATACCGGCATGTTCTGCCGCGGCGATAGCATCGACGGTCGACGATTCGTCATCCGCTGGCAGATGAAGTTGCTTCTCTTCACCTGTCCACGACTCGATGTCAGAGCGAAGAGAGACGTGGGATGAGGTGGAGTCGCGACGGCGAAATTGGCTCTGCGTGGTTGGGGCAGTGGCATAGGTGCCGGAGCTCTGAAAGGACAACTCGTCGCCGTTGACCACAAAGTCCTCGTCATCCCAGTTTTCAATGTCATCCATGGCGGGCCGGTGGATATTCAGTTTCAAAGGCGAATAGCCCATGATTGTGGAGATCGGACGTTCGCTGAAAAATCAAATCGACGACGTCGTTTGACGGGCAATGGGTGAGGGCAGGCGTCATTCAACTAAGGCGACACATAATCGTCAGTCAAACCGCCCTCTTTTTCCAGAAGACGCGTATTGGTCAGTATTTGCGTTAGTGCTCGATACGAGCAACAAGGTTGGCGAGACACGGCGGCGTGGGCAGTTTGGCACCACAGAGGCGCGTTAACGAAGACACTTAGCGGCGCAATGATCTACTCTCAAGGCGTCTTGGGAGGAGAGTTTAGGAAGTGAGTTAGATTGTTCGAAGTAAGTCGAATTCACGGCCGGTCGTTTTGAGTCTCGGCGTCCGTAGGCGGCAGCGGCGTGAGTGAAGCTGGGGCGCTATTGGGTCGAGCGGGCGAGTAATTGAAAGGCAGGCCAGAGCTTGCAGAAGCGTGCTTCAAGATTTTTTGTGTACAAAGAATTCGAAGACTGTCGTGCGACGTGCAATCAGAGGTTTGATTTGCGAAAGCTTGTGTTCGTACGTGCGCTGCGATAGATCCAGACGATGCAAGAGGTGGGCGGGCGAGGCAGCAGAGGCTGCAGTAAAGAAGGCTGGGGCCACTTGGCGGCTGGCTCCGGCACGTGAGACCTGTGAGTGGCCGGTGCACAGCTGGCTGGCCTAGGCTGGCGGGGCTTGTTGGAGGGCCTTGGCGCCACAGGAGACAGTGGAGTAGAGGTGCGATGGAAATCCACCCGCCTGGCTCGGCCGTGGTACGAAGTTAGGCTGGCAGGCAACCAATCCCCCCGGGCCTCAAGCCCCTTCAGAAAATGCAGCCCGCCCGGGGCTCTAACTTTTGCTTCGCACCGACCTGCCCAAGTTCCCCTGCATGGACCGGCCCGAGAGCGCCTGCTTGTCTGAGCCTGGTGGCTACTGTCACTCCCTGTCGTCCTGTTCCTGCGTCTGTGGGCGCGCTGGTGGGCGTCCTGTTTGCTCCCCGACGAACCGGCACGGTCATCGATTGCCGCCAAACGGCTGCCTTGGGCCACCGTTGGCTGTCCCGAGCTTTTCGTCCGTGGACCAGCCTTGGTTGCCCAACAGCCGGAACTTTGAGCCTCCTTCTCCTCCATTTCCCGAGCGGGCGGGGGCGGACTCATCAGCCCATCCCCAGCAAGGTTTCTTGATGCTTTTTGGAATCCCCGGGCGATAGGTATTCAGGGGTCCGTCCAGCCGCAATCCCTGCTCGCCCTGTGACCCGCCATCATCATTTCCCTGGAGCCCAGGGCAACGAAACGAGACGGCACAACCCTGCAATGACGAATTACAAGACCCAGGTCCAGTGTCTCGCAATCAGCGAAACACGCGCACTGCTAGCTCCGCTCATAGCTCCGATGTTCGTCGTCCACGTCGTACCTCGCTGGCCGATCGTCCCCCCCGTACTGATCGTCAAGTCCGTGGATGCAAGTCCCGGTGTCAGCACGACGCAGGTTTTTATTAGGCGCTCGGGCCATTCGCGCGGCACGACGGCGAATGAATAATTCTCTGTGGCACCAAAAAAACAGAGTTTATCAGCCGCCATGGCAAGGGCGATCGCTGTTGCTTACGGCGTCGTTTACTTTAGCTCCTAAGCTTTTTGCGTATTACTCAATTCTCTCGATTTGTCTCGGTCGGCGAGGGGCAGGAAAGGGCGTAAATTGCCCGCAAAGTACGAATCAGCCACATATGAGTCTGCAGGCATTAATTCTACCCCGAAAGTTTATCCACCCCGTCCGTCATCGTGCGCCGTGACAGGGTCACCCTGAAATTCGGCGACTTCGCTCAGGCGATTTTCTGCAAGTCCTGCGTAAAGACTGTTGCTCAGGTTCACTTTAAGGTCCTGGGCTTTGGAAAAGCAAAAAATCGCAAAAAAGTAAAATGTGCTCTCCTTGGTCCTCATAAGTATCATGCCAAGTGCTGCACTGCGCGAAGCACGTGCCCACAACATGCCCTGAACTCACCGTTACACTCCTCAGGCAGGAGAGTTTCTTCAGGCTCATGTATTGATAACCGGCTAGTTAGTGATTGCTCAGTATGTAATTACCTGATGGCGATTTGAGTCGGCAACAAATGATCCGGGTGCTTTGCCCCTTGTCGCAGGTGGCGGCAATCAATTTCGGTCCGCCCGTGTGCCAGAAATTGCTGACGGGCTCAAAACACCTCGGGCAGGCTCCTCCAACGTCCTGCAAATTTCCTGCCAGCCTTCAACGCCACCTGTGGCTGGAGTCACGATTGATTTTCGCTACTCATACCAGATGAGTTCGTCTAACATCCAGCCTCGCGGCCCAAGGTTGGCTTGACGCGATTCATCGCCCGTACCTTCTTATCATCGACCGTCAGGCTCTAGTTAAAACTTCGTTCTCCTCTTCCTGGTCTATGGTCCCCGTCTCTGGCCGCAAATCATCTATCTAGTCATTGCGAACCTACCTGCCTTGGCGCGCACGTGATATGCGCAGCGCACACAGCGGTGGTTACAGGGTGGACCGGTTTCCGTCTGAGCCATGACAGCTTTCCAACCCCCCATCCACTCAGACTCTGCCCAGCCGATAAGAATCCACGACTATCACGCTCTTCCCCCAGCATTCACGCTGGAGGCCGAGAAGGACCGAGGGGCATGCGTGCCGTCAGATTGACTTCGAGCCCGCGCTTCTATCTAGCTTGATTGGCCTTCAGGTCTCCAGAGTGGCGGTGTTGGTCAACAAACAACGTCGTCCGACGAAAGCATCTTTCTTCGTCCATCCGCCAACGACAGGCGATAAAGAAGCGGTGAGAGGTAAGGCAACAGGACTATGCTCGAACCCCGCCGTCATAGCTGGGTGTTATATTGCCGCGTAACGACTGAGAAAGATATCGCGACACGTAATCAGCCAGGGCGGTACTGAGTCGTCGAACCTGCATTCACACTCATGGCGTCCACGCGCGTCCTCAAGTTTGCCCATGATGGGGATCGACACAAGTCTGTACTTGTTCACGTGTCGTCAATAGGACCAAGACCCTTGGATGTCAAGCTATTGGGTACTGAGGGATACGCGCCCTTCGTCTGTCTCAGTGAGTCTTCTTCCCTCGATGCCCCGGTGAACACGGCGAGTCATGTTGCTCAACACACCCAGTCAAGCATGATGAAATAGCCACTTTTCAGGTCAACAAGTGTCCCGTATCATTGGAAGAATGGCAGCAGATCTTAGTCAGCATCTTCCAACAGACGACCTCCAAGGATATCCAGACGGCAGCCACAGTGCAAAGAAATGCATCAATATCGCTCGTAATAAGAAGACGAGTTCACGGCATCACGGTGGGTGCAATTGAGCATGGCATGCCAAAACACCGCAACGGACCCTAAGACTGACCGTGTCAGCAACGACTCGGCATCATCACCCTCAACTGCGACCGCACGGAGCAAGTCGAGCTTTTTCGTTGGTGTGAACTGGCACTGTACGCATCCACCCCGCATAGAGAAAATGCAACCGCCCTGAAAGCAGAGTCCGAAGCCTTGCGCTCCGAGGCCAAGCTTCTTCAGGCACAAATGCGTGACATTCTCGACGCCAAGGAAATCAGTGAAGCAGCTTTACTTACCAAGTTCAGAGATTTGCTCAATCAAAAAAAGGCCAAAATCCGCAAACAGCAGAACATTATCGCAACCTTAACCTCAAATGATGCTGATGCGATCTCCTCGCCGACTCAATCGGAACCGGAATTTCGGGTATCTCTACAGTCTGCTACTTCCCGACCCCAAAAGAGGAAAGCAGCTCGGGCGAGGCTGGACGGGGACGATACCAGTGAAGGAGACACCGGTCGGAAAAGTGTTCAAGACACTGATGCCGGTACTACCAGCGACGGCACAGCGTCTGCTTCCGACGATTCCGACGACGATGAGCTGGCTCAGGCACAGGGTAGCTCTGGCGTTGGTTGTCCTGGCTCGCTGGCAACAGAAAATAATCAGCGGCGGCGAGGATCAGCCGTCAAGGGAACAGTCCAAGAACAGGTCCCCCGGCGAAAGCTACCATTCCCGGGTACAAAGGAAGAGGCATCGAAGTCGCTTGCTGATGAAACTGGATCTGATGACGAGCTTTGACACTGTCACTTGACCTTGATTGTTGATATGCCTATATTCTGACGTGTGACACTAAACTTGGTAACGGCACGCAAGTCAGGCCTCTATCTCGTGTCCTCGGGTCTAAATTTGTTTTTCCAGAAGCTACGATGGTGGTACTGATTTCCAAGCTCCGAGACGTCCCTCACCTCCTTGGGCGTCAACTTGATGAGAGGCACCTTAGACATGTAGCGCTCAAGGCGGTCTTGACTGGAGCTGGTAGTGATAACCACCAGGCCTTGGTCGATGCACCATCTCAACCCAATCTCAGACTCCGTCACTCCGTGTTTTTCTGCCAGCTGCTTCCACACCGCATCGACGGGGCCGCCTTTGGCTTTGGTGAGCGGCGTCAGAGGCGCGTAACAAGAGACGGCAATATTATTCCTGTGCAGAAAGGGGATTAAGTCGCCGTGCTGCAGATAGGAGTGGAACTCGATCTGATTAACTGCTGGCGAGATCTTGGCCGTCTTCAGCACGGTCTCGACGTGCTCCTGCAGGAAGTTAGAGACGCCAATGGATCTGGCCCGTCCCGATGCCTTGATCTCCTCGAGATGGGCCCATTTCTGCTGCAGTTCTTGCTCAGATTCGGCGAACCAAGGGGTATGGATGATGTAAAGATCGACATAGTCAAGGCCGAGCTTTCGCAGGGACTGTTCAAATACTTGGTGCGTGGGCCGCTTGTCGGTGACGCTGATCTTGGTTGTGACGAAGAGTTCTTGACGGGGAACTTTAGAAGCCTTGATAGCCGCACCAAGCTCCTCCTCGGTTCCGTACGCTGTCCGAGCGGGTTTCAGATGGCTGCGACAAGGTATGTATTTTCTTGTTCAACGTCCACTTCAGCTTACATTCAGCGCCGTCGAAATGGCGGTAACCAATCTGTATGGCCGCCCGTGTCAATTCGATGAGTTCCTTGCTCGACGACTCGGAGGCTGTGCTACTGGAATTTGCCCTAGCTGTTCCGAGGCCAAAGGCCAGCTAATGGAGGCGTCAGCTATGCCGTCGACACGGTCGTTCCGTTGACTTCTCTGCGCAACGCACCATGGGCATCACGTTGCCGTCATTTGGCTTTAGGGTAGGCAGAACTGGACCTTGTTTGGGAGCCTGGCCCGACGCATCAGGCTCGAAGGCAGCACCTATCGAATTCATGATCGCGGCTGACAGACGAGATAAGCAGGAGAAATAGAAGAGCCTGGAGCAGGGATTTTGTGCACGAGGAGCTGCAGAGAGTCTCATCGAGGCATCAAAGCTGGCGGGAGAACCGGCCGAGGTCGGAGGGGATGACGTATGCGCAGGCCTTTTTGCGGGGGGCGATAAAATGGCGACATGACGTCGCTTGGAGATGACACCAAGCACCAACAACAAGCCCCTGTCGCAACGTGTCTCTAGACCAAGCTGCC
Organism: Cerataphis brasiliensis yeast-like symbiont; assembly: GCA_000372705.1. Taxonomy (NCBI): domain Eukaryota; kingdom Fungi; phylum Ascomycota; species Cerataphis brasiliensis yeast-like symbiont. The sequence goes on from KB853177.1 coordinate 45,379, forward strand.
TGATAGCTACCCCGGCGCTTCCTGGCGGCCTTCAGACAGGCCTGCCCATGCTCCGCCGATCGGCGCTCGGTGCACGCTTGCGATCCCAAGCCAGACACGCCATGGCTGCGCCCAGCCGTGCCGCCGGTGCCGTTGCAGGGTCAGTCGAGGGCGCATGGCTCTGCGATCTGCCCAAGTCCTGGCGCTTCACACAGGCGCTTCCCCCAGATCCGTTCTTTCCGACGCCGGCCGCGTCGCACCGGACGCCGCGGCATCAGATCCGGCCGCGCCAGGTCCGCGACGCTCTCTTCACCTGGGTGCGCCCGGAGCCCCAGCAGGATCCCGAGCTGCTGGGCGTGAGTCCCGCGGCCTTGCGAGACCTCGGAATCCGCACGGACGAGGCGCAGACCGACGACTTTCGTCAGTTCGTCGCCGGAAACAAGCTCTACGGCTGGGACGAGGACAAGCTCGAGGGTGGCTACCCCTGGGCCCAGTGCTACGGCGGCTTCCAGTTCGGCCAGTGGGCCGGCCAGCTCGGCGACGGACGGGCCATCTCGCTCTTCGAGACGACCAATCCGGCGTCCGGCCAGCGCTTCGAGCTGCAGCTCAAGGGCGCCGGCCTGACGCCCTACTCGCGCTTCGCCGACGGCAAGGCCGTCCTGCGCTCCAGCATCCGCGAATTCGTCGTGTCTGAGGCGCTTCACGCGCTCGGCATACCCACCACGCGGGCGCTATCGCTGACCCTGCTGCCGCACTCCGAGGTCTTGCGGGAGCGCATCGAGCCCGGCGCCATCGTTCTTCGCTTCGCCCAGTCGTGGCTGCGCCTCGGCAACTTCGACCTTTTGCACGCGCGCGGAGACCGGCTGCTGATCCGGAGGCTCGCCACATATGTTGCCGAGCATGTCTTTGGCGGCTGGGAAACTCTGCCCGGCCGACTCGATCAGCCCGAAAAGCCCGGCCAATCACCAGTGCCGGCGCGCGGCGTCGCGCCCAGCACTGTCCAAGGTCCAGATGACGTGGCCGAGAACCGCTTCACCAGGTTATTGAGGGAGGTTGTCCGCAGGAACGCCACAACGGTCGCCGCCTGGCAAGCCTATGGGTTCATGAATGGTGTTCTGGTATTAACCCTCTCATCTCTCTCTCATTTGATCCGCATGACTGACTGGCAGGGCAGAATACGGACAACACTTCTTTGTTTGGCTTGTCCATGGATTTCGGCCCATTTGCCTTCATGGACAACTTTGACCCGGCTTACACCCCGAATCATGACGATCATCTGCTGCGATATAGCTTCAAGAGACAGCCAACCATCATCTGGTGGAACCTCGTGCGGTTCGCAGAGGCAGTTGGAGAGCTCATGGGTGCTGGCGCCCGTGTGGACGACCCGACTTTCGTTGCTGAGGGTGTCAAGGAGGAGGATGAAGAGGACGTCACAGGCCGAGCTACGAGACTTATCCTGCAAGCCGGCGAGGAGTACAAGGCCGTGTTCATGGCAGAATACAGAAGACTAATGACGGCTCGTTTAGGGCTACGATGCTACAAGGAGAATGACTTTGACGACCTGTTTAGCTCAGCCCTCGTCATCATGGAGACGTTTGAGCTGGACTTTAGCCACTTCTTTCGCAGACTGAGCGCCATTACGCTCAAAGAAGTCGAGACCCCGAGCATGAGAAGCCAGAAGAGCTCCGTTTTCTTCCATAGTGACGGGCTGCCCAAGTCGGGGAGCAATAAAGAGGCGCGCGAACAACTCGCCCTCTGGATCGACAAATGGAGGAGACGAATCATCGAAGACTGGGGAGACGGAAACGGAAACGTGAGCCCCACGGTCGACAACGAGAGGGTTCGAGCCATGAAGCGCGTCAACCCCAATTTTGTGCCGCGAGGCTGGATCCTCGATGAGCTCATTCGACGGGTAGAGAAGGCCGGCGAGCAGGAAGTCCTGCGTCACGTCATGCATATGGCCCTTCATCCATTCGAGGACGCATGGCATGGCGAGACACTGGGTGGTAGCACGTGGACGGGCGACGCCGAGGAGGAAAAGCGATGGACAGGAGACGTGCCCCGATCTGAACGAGCACTGCAGTGCAGTTGCAGCTCATAAGGCTGCCGTTGGTTGCTTGGCTGGTATACCAAACGTCGCGCAGCACATATTTGAGTACGTGCGCCATCACTGTAGGGCAAAGGACGCGGGAGCACGCGTTGATGGCGTCTCCCAGTTCAATCGGCTATTTTACAAGCCAGCAGATGGTCAAGGTGGTTCGGGCCCACCAGTCCAGGCTGACTCGATCCGCAGCACCCTCATGGGTGCGTATATGTTTTGCGCTTCCGCCGTCCCCTCCGCGCCTTGTTCCCGACCGGAAGCTCCTCCTCGCCCTCCTGAGCCCGAGTCTCTCCTACCGCGGTCCGGTGCGTCCGATGCCCGCAAGCCGTGAAAGGAAGATCATGAAAAGCCAAGAAAAACTGCCCCGAGAGAAAACCTGCCAAGGTCGTGTTCAGGAGCAATGCCTGCCGGGGTAGACGGGCTGGTAGGGTGTTGCACGGCCGGCGATCTCGGGTACCTGCAGCATGATCGTGGTAGGTACAGCCTGTATGTCGTCACGGCTGTTTTATTAGACACGATGCAATTTGCCTTGGAAGGCTGTGAAGTGATGACCAGCCTACTGTATAAAACTTCTTGGGGGCAGAGGTTATCCAGCTTCCAGCAATTCAAATGCGGCTCGCATGCCAATGCGGTTCGGCTGGTCCGGCCGCTCCACGGTAGACGCCGGGTCATTGACTACAGAATTTCGTCTGCTGGCGTCGTCGTCGGCTTCTAATGGTTGTGGCTACTGACCATGACTTGGATTTGGGCTTGCTTCCGAGTCAATGGGCGGTAAAAGCTGGACATTCTCTCGCAAAGAATAGAATCCGGAGAGAGCAGATGGATTTAAAGAATTCAAATTATTCCTCTTCCTCACCAAAAATTGCCTCTGAAGTCGGGTTTGGTGGCCGTGAAAGGCAATTCGCAAGCACATTTGACTTGCCGCTACTTCAGAGTTCTGATGCCATTTGGCTTCACGGAATTGTGGCGTATTAGCGCAGCATGGTGTATAGAACACTGACACTTCTGAAAGCTCACAGCCAAAAAAGCTGGAAATTGTTTTCGGCGGAGAGTTGCGTGAGGCGTTGTAGGCAAGACGCGGGAACTACTTCTCGCGCGCAGGGTATGTGACGACCGGCGGTAAGAGGCAATGCTCACAAAGACCAATTTCTCTCGCATGCTTCCATAATCGGCATGGGAATTTTCTCTGGAGCACTAGATAGAGGAGGACTCGATCGTGGCAGCAAGCTGCCCAAGCTCACCTACAATAGATGCTCGTGGTACAATTTGGTTGCTGAAGGGGAAAACGGGAGAAAAAGCCGGGAGAAATTTGCGCCGTAAAGAACATGGTCCGGGCCGCAGAGCAAGATTGTTGCCTGAGGCAGACAAGGAGTGGCTGGCCAATCAAAATATATGTAATTAATCAGCCTCCTGGCCAGCCAACAAGCTCAACACGAGGTCCCGCCCGCCGTTCGATTCCGAATCTCCAGGGCTTCAGCGAAGCGACTGGCGCTGTGCATCGCAATTGGCCTCATTTCACCGGGGGAGTCACGATGCTCCGACATGCTCTGGCTCGCTCGGCTTGGCGGGCTGGCTGGCGAGCAACCAATCGCACGCGGACCCTGGCGACGACCCCCCGACGTCAGGCCGAGGTCGAGTTGACCATCGGTGAGCATTAACAGACGTTACGCAATCCAGGGGCGCCTACCACGTACTAAAGCTGCTGCAGATGGCAAGAAAGTTTCTGTAGAAGGTACAGTAAGATGCCAGCCCTCTGCTGGCCACTGCTGCTAATAATGGGGTTAGCCGGCTCTGCTCTTATCCAGGCTTGCGAGAAAGCTGGTGTCACCATTCCTAGGTAAGGGGAGCCTCATTCACCATCAACATGATGTGCCGTGGGAAAAGGACCTGACCTTGATGCAGATATTGCTACCATGAGTATGCGGCCCATCCTTTATCGATCCATGGCAGTGATGTCTCTCTGACGACGACTGTAGAAAACTCATGATTGCAGGCAACTGCCGCATGTGCTTGGTTGAGGTAGAGAAGGCATCAAAGCCCGTGGCATCTTGTGCTTGGCCTGTACAGCCCGGCATGGTGGTCAAGACAAACTCAGCACTCACGCACAAAGCTCGAGAAGGCGTCATGGAGTTCCTCTTAGCAAACCACCCCCTCGACTGCCCCATTTGCGACCAGGGCGGTGAGTGCGACCTCCAGGATCAGTCGATGCGCTATGGGGCCGACCGCGGTCGCTTCCATGAGATTGGGGGAAAGCGTGCTGTCGAGGATAAAAATATCGGGCCCTTGATTAAGACATCAATGAACCGTTGCATCCACTGCACCCGATGCGTGCGATTTGCTAACGATATTGCTGGAGCTCCCGAGCTCGGCTCCACGGGTCGCGGCAACGACTTGCAGATCGGCACCTATCTGGAGCAGAATCTGGACTCGGAGCTGTCCGGCAATGTCATTGATCTTTGTCCTGTCGGTGCCTTGACCTCGAAGCCGTATGCCTTTAGGGCACGACCATGGGAACTGAAGCACACTGAGTCGATTGACGTGCTCGACGGGTTGGGCTCTAACATTCGTGTCGATTCTAGGGGCCTCGAAGTCATGCGCATCTTACCCCGCCTCAATGACGACGTGAACGAGGAGTGGATCAATGACAAAACTCGATTCGCTTGCGATGGCCTCAAGACGCAGCGTCTGACGATGCCCCTAATCCGCAGATATGGAAAGTTTGAGCCTGCCGACTGGGAACAAGCTTTGGCGGAGTTGGCCAGGGCTTGGGAGCAAAAGAAACCTCAGGGCAACGAATTCAAGATTGTGGCGGGCGCCCTGACGGATGTTGAGTCGCTCGTTGTCGCCAAGGACATGGCCAATAAGCTGGGATCCGACAACCTGGCCCTGGACATGGGCCGTGGGAGCCAAGCCCTGGCCCACGGCATTGACGTGCGCTCCAACTACCTGTTCAACTCCAAGATCTGGGGCATCGAGGAAACAGACTGCATACTCATTGTCGGAAGCAACCCTCGGCACGAGGCAGCCGTCTTGAACGCGCGGATTCGCAAGCAGTGGCTCAGCACTGACCTAGAGATTGGCGTCGTCGGAGAGAAATGGGATTCCACTTTTGATTTCGAACATTTGGGAAGCGACCATGGGTCGCTGAAAAAGGCGCTGGCGGGCCCATTTGGCAAGAAGCTTCAGGCGGCCAAAAAGCCAATGATCATCGTGGGATCCGGCGTCACGGATCATCCGGACGCCAAGGCGTTCTACGAGACCATCGGCACCTTTGTGGACAAGAACTCGGCCAACTTCCTGACAGATGAGTGGTATGGCTACAATGTTCTGCAAAGAGAAGCGTCGAGGGCCGGTGCCTTTGAGGTCGGTTTCGTGACCTCATCGAGGGCTGCTGGCGAAACGAAGCCCAAGTTTCTGTGGCTGCTGGGCGCCGACGAGCTGGCGCAGGTGGACGTGCCCAAGGATGCCTTCGTCGTGTACCAAGGCCACCATGGTGACCGTGGGGCGCAGATTGCCGACATCATCCTACCCGGTGCGGCCTACACGGAGAAGGACGGGACATATGTCAATACGGAAGGACGAGTGCAGATGACGCGAGCCGCGACCTCGCTGCCCGGGGCCGCGCGCACGGACTGGAAGATTCTGCGTGCGGCAAGCGAGTTTCTTGGGGCGCCTCTACCGTATAACGACGTAGTCGAGGTGCGGAATCGCATGACGGAAATCAGTCCGGCACTGGTGGCCTACGACGTGGTTGAAGCAGTGGCGCTGCGCCAACTGAGCAGGGTGCAGCTGGTCGATCAAAACAAGGGCGCAAAAGCGGAAGGGTCGCCACTGAAGAAGACAATTCAAGATTTCTACTTTACCGACGTCATTTCGCGCAGGTATGGTGGCCCGCAGTCGGAATAATGGTGTTTGTGGCTGGAGCGGAGCTAACGTGACAAATTTCTCGACCAGCTCACCGACCATGGCCCGCTGCTCGGCAGCCAAGAGAACGGGCGACCCGAGAACAAATCGGATGGCACCGGGTATGGAAGAAGATAAGCCGTTGGGGCAGGTCGCTTACGGGTCATGAAAACAAAAGACACGCTGGAAGTTGATTTCTTTTGCGTCAGGCACGAAACTGGCATGGGCCTGCTGTATACTTAAAAAGGTTGGAGCAATTGGGAGGTGGATGAAATACTTCGCGCCGGAGTCTTGAAAAGACGTCGTCAGATCTGACGTGTACGCCCGAGTGTGGTCGTCTACCCGACGTTTGACGGGCAGCAGCGACTCGGAAATCTAAGGGCAGCGAGCCGAGGTGGCGGATTGGGCTGCTTTGTTGATTTCCAGCTTCAGCGCCTGCTCGTGAGCGGCCCTATGCTGGGCAGCGTGCTCGTCATACAAGCGGAGCTCGGATATGGTGTTGGATATAACCCGCAAGACTTTGCGGGCTGTGAGCTCATGGGGCGGAGCCTGAAAGACGAGCTTCGAGAGGTCCGGCAGAGGCAGAGCATCGGACGCGGTCGGTTCGGACATGGCGAGGTCGAGGTTGGCGATCATGGCGGCGCGGTCGGTGGCGGCGAGGGGGCGGCGGAGTTGTTGTGGGACATGGCTGGGAGGGGGGCGTTTGTGACCGAGAGGGCGGTTGGCCTTGAAAGCGCGGGACAATGAATCAGCCGACCTCGATTGTTGGCGTGCCCGAAGGCGAGCGGCGGAGGAGGACGGAAGGCAAACCTTGCTCGCGGGCGTTCCCGCTACCTCTGCCCTCTCGGCAGCGGCCTGGTCGGCGGCGTCGTCGGCCGCAGCCACGTGGAGGATGCGGACGCACTCGTGACGGGCAAGGGCGAGGATGTTGGCGCGCACCTGGCCGACGAGGGTATCGTGGACGGCTAGGCGCTCTTCAAGAAGGGCGACGGCGTTGTCGGGCGGTGTGCGGCGGCAAATGGCGCCGAGTGATGCCACGTCGGGCGCGTCAGGCGTGTCGAGCGACACCCAAATGGCCGTCGCGGCTGACGTGAGCTCGGGCTGCGCGAGGATGGCACGGATGGCGTCGGCGCAAGCGGGTGGCGAAGGACAAGACATGGAAGGGGGGGAAAGGGGGGGAGAAGAATGCCTGTGGAGAGAGGCGGGACGAAGGGGAGGGAGGGGAGAGAGCAAAGGAAAGGAGAGGCAAACGACGTCATGAAGAGAACACGATAAGGCGGGGAGGGAGGGTGAGGATCATTACCGCGGACGCACTTTGGTGCCTGAGGCAAGTGGACAAAGAACGAAGAGGGCTTGATCACGTGGGTGTTTGCGCACGTGCTGCACGACGTAAACTTGGTTTCCTTTTCTGGTCAGTCCCCGTCACATTAACTCAAATCAAAGTCCATTCCATATCAACATGCACTGTCACAGGTCAACCGGCCTCCCTGCAAGCTACGCGCTTCAGAGAGCAGGCCAGCCGGCCAGGGCGTAACGAGCCCCGTAACGTTGTCGGCATACCGCGCAGCGGCCATGTTGAAGGGGCGGCGCTCTCATGGGCGGGCGTCTGCGCCCACGTCCAGCCCGTCTCGGCCTGCGGGCAAACCATAAGCGGCACGACCGGTGAGCTCCAGACGCGGGAACGACGGAAGAGAGAGGGAGGGAGGGCAATGGGCTGTGAGGGCCGACGCACAGGCACGCCGGGACGCGGGCAGGGCCATACGGACCATGTCGTCGTCCACGTCCGCCTCGTCGCGGAACATGGCTCGCACGCCGAGCAGAAAGGTCAGGAGCCACGATGCGGACGCTGCCATGGCGTTTTGCATCGGACCTATGATGGGGCGAGGCAGAGGGAGAGGCGGGCAGTCTGGCGTACGAACGCTATATGTGAGTTGTGAACCGGTAAGGTTGAATAACATGGATATATTTATATATGGATTATATCCTGGAAATCTCTCCCGCAGGGCAACTACGGTGGTGTGCGTGTCGTGCCTGCCCCGCGCGCATCTCTCTCGCTTTCTCTCTCTCTCTCTCTCTCTCTCT
>KB853179.1:7580-24050 GCA_000372705.1 Cerataphis brasiliensis yeast-like symbiont
ATCTATACATGTATATATAAATGGTGGCTTGGCTTCGATGAGAGGCACAGTCCATCATTGCGGCCTTCCGTCACTCCCAAAGGCCCGTAAAGGCAGGTAAGTCTGCTGCTGCAAGGCCGGCTCCTCGTCCTGGTCTTCTCTTCAACGCAGCCTATCCTTGCCCAAAGTCACATTTTGGGGCGCGAAAAGCGTCAAGCACCACGTGGGGGTCGCATGGCGCTTCCGTCATGACTCTTGCGAGCGCGTGTGGCCGGAGCTCCGGGAGGAAGTCTTCAAGTAGCCGATGACCTTGGGGCCCGCTCAAGGCCTAAACTCGGCATCAGCGGCCGGAAAGGTCCCGAGGGGCAGGGAGTGGCATTTTGTCGTGCCGTAGCATCCAACGCAGGAACTCGGCACCCCCCTGACGGCCTGACCAACTGAATGCATGAGCTGGGACACGTGGGGGCTTTAGATCTGGGGCAAAGTCCATCGGATGATCCGGGGCAAGCTGGGTGGGAAACGTGGCGATAGGTCCAGCGAAGACCGAGAATTTTGCGCTAGTCGTCTCGGCCCGTGACTGCTCCCACTGCCAGGCAAAGAACTCAAGCTGCTGGGCACATGGGGATCTTCGCCCCGTCAGGAGGTCATGGCTTGGAGGATGGGCTTTCTAGGACTTTAGGCGTGCCGGGACGCGACGGGCTCACGGAGTCCTAGTACGTGTCCTATGGGGTTGACTTGTTGTGTCATCTTGGCAACGGCCGCCCATTTCCACTGCAGGCCATCGCGTTAGCCTTGGGCAACGGAGCGGAGGTTCATCACACAGATGCTGCGGGAGGCTGGGGGTGTACTCAAGACGCCACGTTTGAGCCCAGCCGCCGCCAAGACTGACACACTGCCTGCACGGCTCGGTGACATGTGCTGAGCAGGGGCAAGCTGGCTCGGCCAGACGCGGCTCATGCCAGGATAGGGTCCTGGACGAGCAGAACTCGCCGATGTGATCCGACCAGGGTGCTGGAAGCATGCCGACGGAGGCACAGGTTCACAGCTATGGGCTGAAAGTCTGCAACCGAAGCTCGTCATCTTATGATTGGACAGAAGGGTATTTCGCGTCGTCACGCCCTCGTCTTGAAGCCTCGGAGACTGCAGGCGTGACAGCCGGTCTAAACGCTCGTTAGCAGGGTCTGGTCACCAGGCCGAGACAGACCTGTCAAGCCGCTTACTGTGGAATTGGAGTGTGGCAGCGCTATTTCAACATGTTGGCCGCGCGATCATGCCCCCGAGGACATGAAATCATGCGTGCTGACACGTGTTGCAGCAAAGGACAAGATGGCTGTGGCGCCTGTGTGTGTCTCACAGCGTGATTCGGGGCTCCCAGGCAGGCGACGTGAAGCAAGAAGGTGGATGACCTAGAAGCGGACGAGTGGGCGACGAGAGGCCAGGGCTGGCCAAGTCGTACACCGCCATGACGTTGTATGCGCAGATTGAGAATCTTGTCCTCACCAAGGCGCATATGCAGCAGCATCCATTAATTCTGTCCGTGTGATTAGCGCGAGGTGGCCAGAACGGATCGGCATTGGCTGGCTCTCGGCGACGGAAACCCGCCCAAGCGAGCGCAGCGCCTTTGGACTTGGGAGCTGGCCATGTGGCGTTGACCTGTGAGTTTTGCAGGTCCCGTGAGAGGGCTGGTATGCAAAATATGTGTTGTGAGGCCACGCCGCCTTGGTCCCCCCGGCACTCGCGCCCCCCTTTCACATCCTCCTTATGGGCTCTGGCACCAGACGGTCGTCCTTCCGGAAGCGAAGTAGTGCGGATCGGTGAGGAGCAGCCAAGATCGGACGTGAATGGCAGTGAGACGTGCGTGTGCTTCAAGTCAGTTCTGCCCGTTCGACCGAGCATACCGAGCTGCTGTTTTTGGCTATGGCGGCTCGGTGTCGGCGAGTAGTCATCATTTAGGAGATGCAAAGCAGCGCAGGAGTTTTGGTTTGATGCTGCGGGTGACCATCGGCGACAGGTTTCGCCAACGAAATCAACCGAGGAAATCAGCCGACGAGTCTTCGGAGGAGGAGCTGCGTGGCACCTCCGTGGCGTAGCACCGATACCGCAAACAGGGCGAAGACAACCTGGCCGCGAAATAAAGCCTTGACGGAACTGGGTGGTGATAATTGGGGTCCATCCCCACACATCTCATGGGACTCAGCTTGTTCGAATGCGCAATGCAAAATATACATCGTTCCAATGCGCCGTCAATCAATCCGTCGATAAATCCGGAGCATCCGCAGTGGCACCGCGCTCTATCAGACAGCCAGGCAGCCAGGCAGCCTGTAGCAGTCAATCTAATCCTCGATTGGGTCATCAATTGCACTATGAAAGCTGACGTAAGTCATCGCACGAGGCCATCCTCAGCTCATTTCCGCCATGGCCATTCATACGACCATATCCACAGGAGAGTATCTATTCTCCGCTCGTAGCCAATTCAAGACAAATCACCCAAGGACCTTGATTTATTCTAATCAACTGTCTTGTGCCGCCTCAGGTCAAGTCGTCGCCATTTCTCCCCCTTCTTTACACTTCCGTCTCCACGTCGGGATGCCGTCCGTCCATAGCACCCAGATTTTTTACCTTTCGGAATGCAAACTTGGCCTCATTCTTGGCAAATTGCGCGTTGCGCATCGGCCGCCACTGCATTAAGCCTCTGTGTTTGCGATGCAGTTCGCGGCTGTGTGACTTGTACTCCTTGAATGCTTTGATCGGGTTCTTGCTGCTCCCGCTTTGCTCCGAAACTGCCCCGTCTGTCGTCTCCGTCTTTATCGACGCCCGTCCAGCGCCGTCGGCGCGCTCGGATTCCACAGCCAGGTCTGCCTTGCGTCCTTGTTGGATTCCCAGGTCAGGGCCCTCACCGTCGTAGTCGTCGTCGTCGTCGTCGTCTTCCTCATCTTCCTCCTCTTCGAATCCGTCAGATTGCTCTTCATTCCGAGACTCTCTCGACTTGCTGGCCATCAATTCTTGGGGATCCTTTCCAAAAGCCCCGCTCCAATCGGTTCCATCCTTGGCCAGCCACTTTTCTCGTTCTTTTTCGTCGGCCTGTGCGAGTACGTCTCGGCCATGTGTTAGGGACTGGTCGTGCAACTTCTGCACCAGCGGTGGCACTTCCGCTTGCACTTCTTGTTGGCGCACGCCCTCGGCGTAACATGCCTCCCATGACTCAATCGTCTCCCAGGAATCGTTGTCGCTCACAAATTTGATATGGTCCAAGTCGGTGCCAGCAGAGAAACGACCCATGAACTGTACGCGACCAACTTCTTCAATACGAGTGTCGGGAATTTCTCTGTAGTTGTCCTGTGTAATGTAGTTCTGGGACAGGCGCAGGCCGTTGTCGCATCTGAAAATAGGGTTGTCAAAGAATTCTTCTTTCCCATCAGCCAGCTCCAGCAGCCAAAGCGCAGCGTACGCATCAGGCTTACGGCTTCCCGATGCGTAAAATTCCACGAATATGGGTGATCGATAACGGTGACGGACGGGTAGCCGCATTTTTTCCCCACTCTTGTCGCTGCTGATGTCGATCCTCATTCCTGACTCCTCCTTGGTCGACAGGTGCTTCTTGATATTGGCGGATGATCCGCCCGTGCGCAGGCGCAGCTTGACGTGGGACGACGGCGCATATCCCACCGTCATGATCGAGTCCGACAAAAATTCAAACGTGCCAATGTCCCAGCCGAGCTGCGGAGGGGGCAAGCGAAGTTCCACGGAACGGAAAAGAATCGAGACGCGCACCCGCCCGAACCCGATGCCACCGTCTAGAGGGTACCATCGTGTAGATTCGCTACTCGTCTGAAGAATGTCGGACATCTTGAGAGGCACCACGCCAATGATGGGGTCATGTTGTCGATTGCGCGAGTCGCGCACGGCCAAGGTGACGATGCAAGACCGCCAGTCGCGCACGAATTTCTCGGTGCCGGCATTGAAGATGGGCTGAGAGGAGACGACCTTGGTCCTGGTCTTGTAAATCAATTTATCATTGACCATAATGGTGCAATACGAGCTCGGCAGCTTCCGGCTCTGCTCCTCCTTGACCTCGCCAGCCTCGGGCCTTGCGGGCTCATACTCCTTGCCTCTGCGATTCCCGTCCGAGCCTTTGATGTTGGCGAGCTCCAGACCAACAATCTGGTGGACGACAATGCTAAGTATGCCGGATGGCCAGAGAGGGTCAGGCGGGGTGTGTATGACGGCATCCTCATCCTTGGTTTCAATCGTCCCCTTGTCGTCCTGGAGCTCAGGTTTGTCTGCCAGCTCCCTGGGCAAGTTAACATCGTGTCCGTTGGTTCGAAGCGCCTTCCGAAACTGAGTCTTGCCGAAAAAACCGACTTCCCAGTGCAGTTCACCGGGCATGCTGCTGTCGGCCTTGACGCCGCGAAGCTTGGAGATTTGGGGAAACATCCTACCAGGGTGTTGAATCAACTTCTGGATACTGAGCTCAACCTTTCCCACCACGTCATCGGCCGAAGAGCGGTCGCTGTCCCAGAGCTCCATTGAAAGCTGTTCGTCGGCTTTGATGAGGTCGGTAGTGACGAGGAGGCCACACGTCTCCTCGAAGACGGGGTTGAGATCGTCCTGAATGACGCGGGTGCAGAACTGAGGTTTGGAGAATTTGCTCCAGCTCACGGTAATGTAAGGATCCGAGCCGCCACCCTTGCTGCCCCTCGCGTCCTGCTTGCTGAGGCCAGTCGCTTTGTGGATGCGTATGAACATGACACCCAGGGCAAGCGTCTCTTTCTTGATATCATCACCGAGAAGCATCTTGCTCATGTCAAGAGTCAAGCTCTTAGGCGCCACGTACATGGACGCTGCCGCGCTGATTGCCCAGTTGACGAAGTTCGAGATAAGGGGTAGGTTCAATATGTTGACACCTTTCTCGATCATGGGCGTGCAACCGGCCTGTACTTTGGGAATTCCCATCAGGGTGACGGTCAGCGTCTTGAGGAAAGGTGGATCGGGCGTCAGTTGCAGCCGGATGCGGGCCGTCGCAACAAGCCCAGTCAACTCGACCCATATTGGCAGAGGAATGCCGAAGAGGCCCTTGATGCCGAGATAGAAAACGAGCTGCATGCCCATATTGCGGGCTTTTGACGCGATGTCTTGACCCGACGGCTTGGCATGGTAAGCAATGGACACCTCCATGTTGTAAAACGAACCGGCCTGCTCGACGGCCGCCAGTTCATTAGGGTCCATCTTCTTCTCGTTGTTCTTGTGGATTTCACCCTTGATGTCTTCGACGTGGGAATCTGGAAGAGCCCTCATGTTGAGGATACGAATGGGATTTGTTCCCTGTGAGATATCTGCCACCCGGACATTCTCAATGATATTCGGGACAGATGCTGCCATGACGTCTTCTAGCCTTGACGGTACTGTTAGCGGCGCCAGACAGATCAGTCGTGCACATTGTGGTTGCCACTCACGTGTCGGCCACGGCGGCGAACATTTCGGGGTTAATTAGAGTCCACATGATGCCAATGGCCGTGTTCATCCACTCGACTGACTCCGGAATCAGATTCACGGTAGCTGTCTCCCCTCGTTTACGCTCGCTCGACCACTCTACATCCCTGCCTTGACGGATGAGGTCCTTGGCCCATAGGAAAACGCCGGAAGCGACGCAGAAGGCCAGCGGGATCAAACCGAGTAGTCTGCCAACAAAGAACTTGCCAATGAAAATAATGGCGATAAATATGCCGAGGCACAGGATGTTGGCCTTGCGTTCTAGGGAAACGAACATGGGCTCGTAGCTGACAGATGGGGTCTGGTAGAAGAGAACAGACGTCTTCTCGCTGCGAATGGGCACGTCTGAAGTGGAGCCTTCCTGAATGGGGTCGGGCGGTGCCGTCACGTCTTGAGCGTAGCGATACTCTTCGCCCGACTGGTCCGAAGAAACAGCTACGGTGGTGGACTTGCCCAGGTTCTCGTTGGGGATGGAGAGCTGTCACTTCTCGTTTAGCACGACGGGGCGCGTCGCGGCAGTAACAGAGGATTTGAAATGAAGGGTGAGGACATGCCTGGGGGTTGTCAACAGCCTCTCTGAAATCCGTCTGGGCGTCGCGGATTTCTACGTCCTTGCCGGTGACAGGGTCGCGGACGGTTCGCAGATCTTTGCGTCTAGGTTCGTCCATGTTGTGATGGTCCTGGGCGTCTCTGTTGTTTTTGTTCTCTTTGAGCTGGGCGTCGATTGCGGCGTCGCGTTCTCTTTTCTCCGCGTCAAGCTGCTCGACGAACTGCTGGACGTTTGGGATGCGATTGCGGCCGCTGTAATGCTGGCCCGAAGGCGCGACATGGTCGTCGATATTCATTATGGTGACGCCGGCCTTTTCGGCGTGCCAACCGGGGCGATCGCTGGCCAGTGCAGGCCCGGGAGGTTCAGAAAAAGATTGGGCAGCGACTTTGGAGTCGTGAACTGTTGTGCTCACGTGCCGCACTGTCGACGAAAGGAAGCTCTGTCTGAATGCTTTCGAGACCTGCTGAGACGAGGCAGGAGCTGACGAGGGGAAGAATAGGGAAGAGTGAGAGGCTGAAGATGGACCGGCAAAGATTGCGGCGCCTAAATCCCGAACAAGAAGACGAGGGGGTTTTGCAGGCTTGCATTGACGTCATTGTTGCTTCTAGCAGCCAACGTGCGACGCACAGCGGCCGCATCACACACAATACTCTGTGCCGAGTCTCCAGGAAGCCGCCCCTGTGCATGATCAGTTAGGTTAGTTTTCAGTGACGTAGCCGTAGCTCTGTGGCCCGTCGTGCGGACCATAAGAGGCGAGAGATCGTCGCTGAGTGGGGGCCGAGAGGCATGGGGCTAAGCTAATCATGGATGGAACAACCGTGGAGCCCTGGATTTTTCATTACGGTGTGAAAAGGACCAACTCGTAGTTACCCGCTAGAAGGTCTTGTTATTGCAGGGAGCTTAAGGAGACAATCCTTTCAATGACTGCTGCTAACTACGTGTTGTGCATAGACGTGACTTTGGCCGCAGGTGTCACAATCTGTCCTACTGCAGAGCATTATCCAGTCCAGAAAAAAAATCTCCAACCTGTAGCCAACAAGTACTACGATGTTTGCTAGAGGCGACAGAGTCTGAAGTATCGCCGATACTTATTACATCCCGGATACCAAGCGAACACTGCAGAGTCATGCATGTGCGGCTTGCTGGATAATTTTTGTTGATAAGATATGGAGTGAGGCTGACTTCTCCGTCTTCTCGGTTTCATGTTTTCCCGGGACCCACGGCCTGTCTTGGAAGCGGAGTCGCTCTTCCGTCAATCTGGCACTCGGTTGTTTTTACCATGACATTAAGCTGCCGTCATATCCTCAGGCACCCGGTTCCGCGCCAGATCCTGCTTCCGCAGCTCCCTCCGCTTCGAGCATGATGCCGTCGAGCGTCGCGCACCGCGACAGCTGCATCTAAAGACTGTATGGGCTGCACGGCTACGGCACCGCCCTCCCCCCAAGCGTCATCGTCCTCGCTCCCCGGCAGCTCCAACGACACGCGCTCCAGCGTTTCGCCCTGCACCTTATAGTCTGTGCAGGCGAAGGATGGAAGTCGCCGCAGAGGATCACTACCGGGACCCTGACCAATTCCCGCGCCGACCCCCGCAGCCGGCAGAGCTGCCCGTTGGCAGCGTGCTGCGTCCGCGCCCGGCTATGATGACCTCGCACATCACCAACACACCACTAGCAGGGCGATGGCCTGCTTCTCGTTGACCTTGAGCTGCCCCACTAGCTCCCTGCCGGCGGCAACGAACGAGCTCGACGGGCGGAGCCGCACACGCATCCTCGCCACCGTGCCTGCGTCTGTGTCACCGTCGGCTGCCGTCACACCGATGTCGTCCTCGCCGAAGCCCGCCATCATCCCGTGAAGAGCCGTCCCCGAGAGATCCGAACCCAGAAGACTTAGACTCGCCTACCTGCCCTCTCCTCCGCCACTACCGTCGCTGCAAGCTCGACCGCCGGTCTGAGCAGCTGGAACCGGCAGAGTTGCCGTGCCATCCCCAGCAGCTCTGTTGACAGCGCCGTGACTTGTCCCGCACCAGCGGCGTTCCACCGAACGATTTCATCATTGTGCCATGGCCCTACTGATAGGGCCTTGTTCCGCCGGTTGGCGCACGCATAGATTGTCAAGAACTGCTACGAAGTAAATTGTACCAGACTGAGCCGCCGAGTGCCTGCCTCGCTTAACCTTAACCAGACACCAACTCGCCCGCAAATTCGAGAGAGGGTTCGCCGCAACCTTAACCCGGACCGCGGCCTGTTCCCAAGGAATAACCACCATTTGCGACGCGGTGGAAAAGGGAGGGAAACCGTTGACTGATTAACTAGTTAGGACTGTGCCGCTTCGGCTTGAGTTGGAAGCCCTTAACCCATCGGCGGTGGTTGACTTGTTCAATCGCTTCAGCAAAGCCGACAGCGCAAAAGCCCTGGCTGATTGGAAGCGGAACAAGGACTTGTGGTGCGGTGCTTAGGACGACATTGTGCATGACTCGCTCAGAGATATCGTCTTCGACGTCCCCCAGCCGGAAAACACAGGCGAGTTCTTCGATTGCACCAAGGGAACATGCGGCAGGGCAATCTTCATCGATGACCCGCGCGTGTTGATCAATGCACTCGCGACAGCCATCAAAGAGCGCGTGTGCCTCGGAATTACTACCCACACCCCCAGCCGGGATGTACCCATCGATGGCGTACTCATCCGGTGGCTGGTAATGTGACGCGAAAATTAAGAGGCTGGGTTTTGCCCACATCGGGCTAGCCGGGCAGGGGTTTCTTTTGCGCAAGGATTATTATAAAAACTCCGAGTAACTAAGTAGCACCTGAAACGTCCCTGCCGTCTCCCCACCTTAACCTCTGATCGTTCAACGCCGCCGGGGCCTTGGTGAGAGGCCTCGTCGTCCTGGCGCCTCGATCGGCGCCACCTCTTTGCGGCCGCGAATGTCCACCGCGACGAGCTCTGTCCGGGCAGAACCCTGGATCTTGAGGGCGCCCTTGGCCAGGGCAAAGGCCTGTTAGTTTCCGGTATCTTGGAGTGTCCGAGGATTCAGGCCTACCCCCCCCCCTAAACCCCCCGGCCAGGAGGTGGGTTGTCAGCATTGCGGCCTGGTTGTCCAAGGACGTTGATCCGCTCGCGGGACTTCACCGGCCGACGGAGTGCCGCGTGAAAGAAGGCTCTGCAGAGCGCCCTGCACCTCCGCATCGAAGACCTCTGCCCCGGGTAGCGGCCCGCTGCCGGCCGCTAGCTTCGCCGCAAAATCATACCCCCCCTTTTCGGGCTGAAGCCCCACGCTGACAGCGCGGGCCTGTCCGAGGAACCGCCCGAGAAGACGCGCAAATGGCATCGAGCTACGTTGACAGAGTCGTTTACCAAGCACACCTATTCCGCAAATTAGGCCTATTGTGGCTTGGGCAAGCCAAAGAGGGGGGTGCGCTACCAAGCTTGTAGACACATATGTGCATAACCTCCCCGACAGCTGCCGCGAGCAAATCGCAAACGTGGTGTACACTGCGTATTGAATTTCTTCATCCATCCTGCACAAAGTGTACCCTAATTTATCACCGTTTTCAATCTTAAAAGGAAGTTTATGGAAACGAGAATTCAGATTTAGGATGAAAATGATTTATGCAAATAGCTTCTATTCGACCCTGACTATGCAACTACCTACAAGCTTGATAGCGCACCCCTCCTTGGCTTGCTCAAGCCACAATAGGCCCACTTTACGTGTCCTGTCTACGAGAATAGGTGTGCTACCTGTCTAAGCCATGATGCTTGATTGGGCATCATCTCTAGCCTTATAAGAGCTTCTTTTTCAAAATTGGTGCGCATTGCTAGCTGTGTCGCGGCCTCTGGTAATCATTTTAAAAGTGTGGAATGCCAGTGGGCGACGTTTCGCGCGTTTGAGAGCACCAACGGCCATGTCGCATCACAGCCAAGTAGACTAATGTTGCGTTAGTATTCTGTCAAGACGGCGTGGAGCATGAACAACAATTCTTCATTGTGTTTTTTTTTTCAACAGCCTTGCAGACTTCATGGCCGACGCTCCAATTCTGAACGGACATTGGCAATGGGCCAAATGAGAAGTGCAGAGCAGTCGGCCCGCGGGGATAAAAAGTAAAAACATGGCGGTTAAAAAACCCCGCTGCAACGACGTCATCTGCAGTGTCACCTTTATACATTTTCTTCCGACCAATTTGTCAAGACATCATCGACGCTCATTTATACAACCATTTATCATCGCCATGCCGGCTACCGACGTCTTCATCGCCGGATCCACTGCCCTGATTACGGGAGGCGCATCTGGAGTCGGCCTTGCCGTCGCCAAGCTTTGCCGGAGTAAGGGCATGAATTTGCTTCTCATTGATCGCGATGCCGACGCCTTGCAGAAGGCTAAAGGACAGATTTCTGGACACGGCTCTCCGGGAAACAATGTCGTCACCGCCCTGGCTGATGTGAGCCAGCCAGGAAGCTGGAGTGCACTGAAAGAGGTGGCCATACAGGCTTTTGGAACCGTTGAGCTACTCGTATTAAACGCCGGCACGTCAGCGAAGGGAGGTTGGGGGGACACCGATTATTTTCACAAGGTCGCCCCCCTTCCTATAATTTTTTTCTGTGAACCCAAGTAGGAGAGTGGTAGGCTGTTTCATTGCTGCGGGAGCTAATTCAGCGCACAGATAATCGAGACGAATCTCTTTGGAGTCATCTATGGCATCAATACATTTCTCCCATTGGTACAAAAAGCAGCCAAGACAAAGCCGACAGCCATTGTTATCACAGGAAGCAAGCAGGGCATCACTAATCCGCCTGGAAACCCAGCCTATAATGCGTCCAAGGCGGCTGTTAAATGCCTTGCTGAGCACTTGAGCTGGGATTTGAAGGATGAGAAAACAACAGTACATCTTCTCGTACCCGGGTGGACATTTACTGGTCTCGTAAGCGACAATCCCCCTAAAATTTCCCCCGTTCCAGTAGATGATGGTCCGCTAATACGAGACTTGCTTCATTAGACCGGTTTTGGCCAGGGTAAAGAGAAACCTGCGGGCGCTTGGAACCCTGACCAAGCGGCCAACCATCTTTATGAAAAGATGGCAGGGAACAAGTTCTACATAATATGTCCTGACAACGAAGTTTCAGAGGAGACTGACAAAAAGAGGATGCTTTGGTCTGTGGGCGATATTGTCGGAGAACGTCCGCCGTTGTCTCGGTGGCGTGAAGAATGGAAGAAGGAATCGGAAGAAACGATGGCTCAAACCCAAGTTTGAGTAACACGCGAGACATGAGACTGTACAGGGAGTTGATAATAGCTACTCGTACAAAAGTTTCAACGCACGACGCTCTCCAAAGTCCTGAGACTATCTTTCCTGCCATCTATGTGCCTTTTTGAAGACAGAGTGTGAGGCTGAGAGCAGCTTGTGTTTCCTGAAGCAGAATCACGACAACAAAGTAGCTGTGACAAGGGCTTGTGTAAAGGGCTTGGAGGATAAAAGTTCGGATTCAAAGTAACAATCGACCAAGGTGTCACCTAGTTTCTCCTCTTTCTAGATCCTCTTTCCTTCACCCCTGGGGATCATCACGGCATAACATAGACAATTACAAAGCCAAAGCCTTCCCTGCACAGATATCCTGGTAAGACTTCATTTACAAACCATGCTGGATAAGGTAGTCTGCCCTGCTATATACACTTGTCCGTGCTGATTGCAGGTCACGAATTGTGACAATAGGGTTGTGCACGTCATTTCTCCTGTATCTTGGGGCCAGCACTGATCCGTGAAACAGGAACTACCCATTCGAGCCTTGAAATGGTCATGTTGACGTGGGATGGAAGTGAGATGCCTGGGATCTTGACGGTGCAGGCGCTCAATATAGTTCAGACATCTTACCAAATTGAACTCTCTTGGTGGCATCTTCACAGCCGTGGACCGTCTGTTACAGGCCCTCGGCTTCATCTACATGCGTGCCTGTGACGAGTGGTCCGCATGCTACCCGATCTAAGCCGTAGTGGTCTAGAGCGTGTAGAATCCTTAGCATCAACAATTTGCTACATATTTGTGATCGGGTAGATTATCCATGTATCTTGTGCCGATTGCCAACAGGAAAACTGAACAAATTCCTTCAAAGATTGATAAAATGTCAATGATGTTGTAATCAAGTATCGCACCACCATAAGGCAGTTGATTACGCGACTCTCGAGTCATCAGTGCCGATTCATGCCTTGCCTTGAACCTCGAATTCGCGATAATACACGATTTCCTCCTGAACGTTGCCTCACAGCTTTCAAGTCGATGTGAGACAACGAATGGAGTAGTGAGCGGACTGAATTACGAGTTTGTTAATTTTCTCTCAGAAATTTCGTCAAAACTGAGCTCGTCAGTATTAATTTAAAATACTATCGCAGGGGATATAGCGTGTCCGAATTTTTTTCCATACCACATTGAAATTTTTTCGGTTGCTCAGATATAAGCCAATGGCTGGCATCGATGTTACTGAGGCGAAAGTAGGGAAATAGCTGCCGAATGGTTGGCAGCATGTCCCAAGTAATATAAGTGCTCCTAGTTCCTCGAATGAAGAGCGTTGGATTCATAAACCGTCGGTCAGTATCATCCTTGTAAGGAAAGTCGCTCAGTTTGTCCAGAGACTGAGCTAGAATCTCTAGTGGTATTCGAAATCGAAGACATGTTTCGCCCTCGGGACGGTAGAGATTGCTCAAAAGGAACTGGCGGATTGCTAGGGACTGGATTTTCAAGTCGCAGGGCAATGCTTAATTAACAATTGGACGCTAAACAACAGAACGTAAGAGCTGTAGCCCAACCTGTTCGAACTCTTTCAGAATTTGGTCGGCTTCAGACTGACGAGTTATATTTGCGGCTTGGATCTTGTTCATGCCATCTAGGTAGCTCTTGAAACTAGGACTGAGATCTGTCTTCACAGGGGCATTTTCGACTGCAACCAGTTTTGCAACTGATTCTGGCCAGCGTAGCGCCAAGACCATGGCCACTTTGGCACCCCTTATGACGAGTTAGTGTAATAAACACGCAGGCAGTCCCAGAATAACAAACATCGAATGGCCGACAACCATGGCATTCTTCAAGCCGCGATCTTGGATAAAGCTGAGCACATCTTTTGCCATGGCCATGTAGTCATGGCGTAGAGAATGTGGAGATTCGCCATGGTTTCTCAAGTCCTGCTATAGCATTAGTGCGAAAACGCGACAAAATGATTGACAAGCTGACTTACTAGAGCATAGACCGGAACTTTGAGATCTCGGGCAAGCACCCTACATAGTCTCAGCTACTTGAAGCAAGTAAAAGTTGAATATATCTTCATTATTTCGAGCATACTTGCTGAGGCTTCGAAAATTCTGCTTTGATCCAAACAACCCGTGAAGAAATATTAGTGACGCAGGTATTATGCTTCCCTTTGGTGGATTGCAAAGATTATATGCCAGAGAGCGAGAGATACACATTTTGGTCTAAATCATAGAGCCTGGATGCCCATTTAAAAAAAAGGCATCGGTGCTTTGGGTCGGTATTTCCAACAGTCATGCTGCATCCGGCGATCTGCTTCGGTACCCACTTGACGGAGACCCTGTAAGGGTAGAGATAACGGAAGCAGTCAGACTAGTCGGGTCGGAATAACAGATTCCGAAGTGCCGCTTTCGTGGTACAAACTAACTACGCAGGAGACTCAAGCGGGAGGCCTGAGTGCAGTGAAAGAAAACGGAGCCACAAAAGGATGACGTTTGGAATGCATGTCTTGGTCTATCAATACGAACATTCGACGGACTTTTACAAATAGAGATACTCAAATTGTCGGTCTTTTCTCAAACATACTAGGCATGTCCCCGAGTGCTATGGGAGGTCCCGGAGGGAAGCGTTTTATAGCTGATGAGGTGAAACGGGCTGAATACCGTCCGCGGGCATCCGAACTGGTTACTGTAGAGTTCCCGTAACAATTGTAGCGGAATCAACGCGTTCATGCACCAGCTATCCGGGAAGTCGGTGATAAAAAATCTCGGCGCGGTTTCCACTGTCTGGTTTCGCCGCTCGGAAAGTCCGTCTGTCTGTGGATGCCATGCGGTAGACATTAATAGCTTCGACCCAACAAACGCTTTCCAGAGGGTCTGCTAGAGTTCCTAGGTGAATTTCGGGTCCCAGTCAGAGATGATCTCTGCCTAGATAGTTCCCAGTTTGCTCTGCGGAGTTCCCTGAAAAGCGCTGTGCCCCATTCCTCGGCAGTGCAAGTGTCGTTACCTGGGATTGAGAGACACATTTTGGAGAATTTATCCGTTACAGTGAGCAGGGTGTTGTGGTAGTTGCTTGGGGGTCATTTCCAGGGTGTCTGCTCTGCCGAGACCACTGGCAGTGCAATGATTAAGTCCATGGCGATTATGTGAAAGGGAATTGGGGGAGACTGAATGGGTATCAGCTCGCCCGGTGGCTTGTCTCTGTCCTCTTGGTTGCGTTTGCACGCGTCGCATTTTGCAACCAGCATATCGATCAGCTTCTTAGGCTTGGGAATTGCGAAACTGGTAAATAAGTCCTGCCACATCCGTCCTCTACCCGCCTGGAAATGTCTTTGATGTGCGTCCAGCACAATCTCTCTTGCACAATTTTCGGGGATACACAACCGTCGTCGTCCGTCCGATTCAACAATAAAGAGTAATCCTTCTGTTCTCAGGAAGGGAAGGCCGGGGAGCGAGTCTTTGTCTCTTAGCTGTTCCATTATTTTCCTTCACCGGTGGTCGGTCACGAAGCCGTGGAGCCTGAAAGGCCAGGGAAATACTTCTCTTTCTGGACAATCAACCACATTTCCCCAAAGAGCTCTCCTACGCCGCGCGCTGTAGGGACGAGCCCAGAGGGAGCCTTTTTTGAGGAAATGTGGTTGATTGTCCAGGAAGAGAAGAAAAAGCTATTTCTGTGGCCTTTCAGGCTCCTATTTATACATGTGCGTGCCCTAATGTGGTTACGTGAAATATGCTTCCTCTTCCACCAAATCCACGGATCCTCACTATCCCCCCTGTCCAATTCAACAATCCTCTGTTGACAAGTCCTCTACTGTCGTAAAAATCATTGTCGACCTCTTGTGGTGAGGATTGGCGATAGCGGCGGTAGAGGTGTGAGTTGGTTACGGTGAGCGCCGTTGGAAAAGGTGATAGTGAGCTCGCAGACTCGGAGGTCGTAAGATGATGGGCCACATTTTCTTCTGATTTGTGGGAAAGATTGAAGTGCGTGTCGCGACTGGATTTCTTTAAGAGTTTCTCCAAAAACAATTATTTTTGAGAATCCTTCCCACGGGGTTCAACCGGCTCCCTCGGGGCTCGTCCCTACAGCGCGTGGCGTAGGAGAGCGTCATCCCGTCAGCTGGGTTGCTGCTGCTGTCGATCCAGTTGATCCGAGTCCGGCCCTGCTGTACTTCCCGACGAAGCCAGTGGCGATGGATACCAACATGCCGTAGGTTGGTCTTCAGCCGCGAGTTCAACTCCGTGAGAAGCCTTATGATCTACAACAACTCCGTGGTGCTCTCCACCGTGATGTCTAGCTCTTGGATGAGCCGGCCGAGTGGCAATTGTTCCTTGGCCGCGTGGGGCAGGGCCGATAATTCCGCCTCCGTGGACGAGGTCGTCACCGTAGCCTGTTTGGTGGCCTTCCAGCCAATGGGGTCGCCGTGCAGGAGGAACACATAGCGCCTCTCTCGAGGCATCCTTCTCGTAGGGTTCGATTTCTTCCTCCGCAATCGGGATCCCGGGTGTGTGTGTGTGTGTGTGCATGACTTACAAGGCGCCGGGTTCCAGCCTAGCGCCGACGAGGCATGACACCGTTGAGGCAGGGTGGCGAGTGTTACAACTCGCCTACCTCGTCTCATCTGCGGTACTGGGCCTCAGCTCCCGTTAAGTCCCCCCCATCACCACTGGCCAGCCGGAATTCTCCTCCACACCCTCCGTAGCCCGGGTCCCTCGTCCCGGGTGCTGTCGGAACGAGCGGCCGATCTAGTACCCTCTACAGAGAAATGCCGAAAGCCAGAAAAACCATGGAGGGAAAAAACCTGGCAATGCTGGGTGCCATAAGCATACGGTTAGGCGAGCGGTGTAGCCTGGCGGGTGCCGAAGGGGCTTTCGGGAGAGGTGGTGAGCGACGCGGTGTCCCCCGAGGGGCCTCTGCGCCGCCGCACACCCAGGCGACGGGGAAAACCTCCCAGGAACCCCGTCGCCGAGTCGAAACCGCATGGATGAACGTCCTCGTTGTGCGCGGAATGGGTGTGTTGTTGTGTTGAGGTCCAGGACCACTCGGTTTCGCGGGGTTGTGGGTTGTTAAGCATAGTATAGTTAGTGCACGGCATACTGACGCTACTGGAAAATAACAGCCCAAACCCTCGTGGTTTTTTTTTAAAAAAAAACATTTAAAGGTGGCGGGCACTATTCGTACAGTTAGGGGGTCAAAAGTCTGCGAACAAACCCCACTATGTAATTTAAC